>JBBPDH010185196.1:0-18251 GCA_037974565.1 Clupeocharax schoutedeni | reverse complement strand
GTTTCTTTAACTCCGTTTCTGTTTACTGCAGAATTCCATGTGTTCCTTCATCGTTTAGTTTGTTTTCAATATTAATCTACAATGTATAATAAAAACAAAGTAAAATCACTGAATGAAAAGGTATGTTCAAACTTTGGCCTGGCAGTGTAAATATTTACACATTTTTTAATCACAGCTATTAATTCACGTCTGTTCTCCCTCCCTGGCATAGCTAAGCCCTGGTGGCACCATGTGAATCACTGCTCTGAAAGTGCTGCCCTATACATCTCACCTTCTTCTTCTTGGTCATCTTCTTTGAAGCATCAGCCTTCATGGCCAGCGTGATCTGGGGCTCCACGCGGCGGCCGAATGGCGAAGGCAGCGTCTCTTCCAGCTGGATCTTCTTCACCTTGGGTTTCCCGACCTTCCCCTTGACCAGCTTTACACCTTTCCCCTGACTCGCATTCTCTCGCTCCTGTTCCTCCACCCGCTGCAGTGAGGGAGGACAGAAAGAGTGTCAGCACACACAAGTGTATGAATGCAGACGGCGACCTGGAAGAGCCGCCCCTTGATCAGAAGGCTATGTGTTCAAAGCCCAGGACTGCTAGAGGCCCCACTGAGGTACCTTTGAGCAAGGAACCGTACCCACACACTGCTCGTCACTAGCAACCCAATGCTGTGAATGGGTCCAATGCAGAGAAAGAATGTCACACTGTTCACATTGTATGGTGTTCGCGTGTGACTATAAGGGGTCACTTTACTTTACCTAACAATACCAGTTATGGCCTCTCATAAAACGCCAAGCACTGTGGCTACAGGCAGAGGCAAGTCACTCATGAAGTGTTGTGTTCATCTGGCTCTGAGTCCGACTCGGGGCCCAACATATAGGGCTGATAGCGCCTCTACTTTCTGCCTCTTTCACGTGTGTTAAGTTTCGCAGTACTTTTGTCCATCTAGTGTATCTCTCACTTTTTCTCCCTCCCTTCGTTCCTTCAGCCTGGTCACCAATCAGGCTAGTCACAGATTGAATGGATGGAAAGAAACTGGTGTTAAGGACATGGATTATAAAGTAAAATCCAGAATTTAAACACACAGCGTAAGCATGTGATGCGTGGGAGTGGCCAGCAACAACTTATTTGCATAAAAGGGACAGAGCCCTTAAATGGCTCATTTTGAAAGGGACTGAAACTGAATAATAAAGCTGGTGAATCTCTTTATGTGAGAGTGATTCTGTGCCAAGAACTTCATGAACATGTTAATAAGTAAAGTGAGTTTTGTATATGTCCCCTTTATCTGTAAAATGTGTAAATAAAGCATGTTATGCACTATATACTGATGTTTGTATGTGTCTTCCTGAGCTATTTTAGCCACATGCTGAGTACACATAGTGTGAGCACTCACATCAAGTTCCTCAATAAATACAGCAAGGTCTCCTCTCCACAGATCCTCGGAGGATTTTCTCTGTAGTTCATTTAGTTCCGCTTTCTGAAACGACACAAACTCCACATTACTTAGACTGCAAACAGCTGTATTACAGAACAACATGGAACCAAAGCGACTCACAGCAGCCAGGACAATGTAAACATAGTGAACAATATGTACTGAGGAACTCCAATACAGTCGACCCATGCAAAGTCGCGGTTCAGAGTTCGTGGCCGCTTGTGGACTTTTTCTTAGAACCAAACTAGTAACTGTTCATTGAAACACCCACAAATTCACAGAAACTGCATTTTTTTTCTTTTTACGTAGCGATATATACTTTTTCATGCATTTTAGTGCAAATTATTAAGAAAAATATAATTTAATATTTCTGTAACATAAATATTAACGTAAATTCAGCTAAATCTCCATATAAAATATTACTATAATTTTTTGGTACTCGAGAGAGACACAAGGTAACACACTGGCTGCTGCAGTGTGACAGTTTCAGTCTGGAGCGTCCTGAGTGTTTCTCTGAGTGTTCTCGTGTTTTTCGTTTTGTTCTTCTTAAAGCTCTAAGATGTCTCCCAAACACCCTGCACCTTCTAAGGCTCCTGGCAATGAACCTAAGCACCAGAAGGTCTTTAAGACACTCCAGGAGAAACACTGAACTATTGGATATGCTCCCGCAAGGAAAAAGAGTAAATTAAAGCAATTATTACTGTATTTACCCGCTTATACCAAAGAAAAAGCGCTGCATGAATTCCAGTCCAGTCTGAACAGGGGTAACATCGCTATTTACATTCTAGCATTGTGGGAGACGTAAACTGTACAGAATGGATACAGGTTTACCGTCGCATTTACTTTAAGGGGAATGTATTAAACTGAGTTTAAAATTAAATTAAGGTGTTTTGGGAGCATATTTGTGGGCATTTATAAGGTTTACACTATAAAAAACAGGCTTTTTTAAAATTACATTACAAATTCACATTTGTTCCACAATTTGCTGGTGCTCTTAGAATGTAACCCTGCGAATTTCAGGGGTCGACTGCACTCCTAATGTGTTAGACTCGATATGGAACTAAGTTTCAATTACAGACAGTACAAACTACCACAAAATTACTTTTTAAACTACCTTCGCGTCTCTCTGTTTGAGAAGCTCCTCCACCTTCTCCTTGGTCAAACACCACAGTGGCATGTTGAGGATGTAGTTAAAGTTTGGTCCTGATGAGGAGCCAGAGTCAACTGAGCCGTCACTCTCATTGCCATCGCGGTCCTCGTCCTCTAACGCCTTCGTGAGAGCAAAAAGAGAAAACAGGAACAGTAGTTTTATGTTACGGTTAATAAATCAGATCCAAGTACTGGGGTCCAGACTAAAACAGGGATAAAATAAACAGGCACTTTTACTATAATGTGAATGTTAATGGCAGTTTGAACAGTATACCTTCTCCTGGGCTTTGTTCCAAGCTGCCACTGGGTCTGATTCATAGCCCCTCTGGACCAGCATCCGGATTAGATCTCTCTTACTCTTGTTTTCTAGAAGACAAATAATTTAGAATGACAGTGAGCAAACTACAAGGCATTTGGTACTGCTGAGCAGATGAGAAGCAGCAACAAAAACTGCAATGAAAAACACTCCAAGGGTTTCGTGAGGGCCTGAAGCACATCAAAGCAATTGAACCTCATTCATCTCAATTTCTATTGATAACAGTGAAGGAGGGAACATAAAGTACTATTACCAATTCACACACACTATACTGATATCCATAAACCTATTTCATCATGATAGGCTGAGGCTTGAAATTAACAACTTTTTACACTGCTAGTTCTCAAATATGGTCATTTTAATACACAAAGGCTTGAAACTAATGCTCTGTGATGAAACTCCTTACTAAAATCACCACATCTCACCATGAACAGAGAATTTAAACAGCATATCTGTGGTTGACTGTACTAGTTTTGATTAGTAACCCTTAATTGTACCCCTTAAAATTACTTTAATGGTTACCTCAATTTCCCATACAGTAAATGAAGTAAAATTAAGGGGAAAAGTGCACAGATTAAGGCAATTAAGGGGCAAAACTACTGAATTTACTGAAATTTGTCCCTTAAATAATACAACCTCCTGAATTAACGCCTTAAATTTGATGAGGGGGGTCTTACGCTCAGGCCTTAAATCTAATTTGAAGGTAAAATTCAGAGGGCGGTTTCACAAATTCACTTAATTAAAATGAATTTGGTGTGTTTTCAGGGGTAAATTAAAGTGTGAAGCACATTTTAAGCACAATGTGTTTCATATTGTTTGTAAACAGCACAAAATTCTCCCTATGAATTTAACCCATTCACCAAGGAGCAGTGGGCAGCCAGGAACACAGTGTCTGGTGATGGTACCTTACTCAAGGGTACATCAGTGGTGCCACTCACAGTCCTGGGATTCGAACCCACAACCTTCTGATCAAAGGACCAACTCCCTAACAACTAGACCACCAGCTGAACCAGACAAGATTAATATCATCCTGTTTTAATAAATATACATACATTCTGTTTGAAGCCATTAGCAGCAAGTAAACATATAATCTTGGTGATTTATTTAGCACAGGTATGTTTTGGATTCTGACAAATTGTGCTAAAACTCCATTCAAAGTCAATGGCTTTCAAACTCCACCCAGTCTGGTCTAAGTCTGGTCTTCAGTGTGCTAGTTCACAAGTGATGAAGTTAGAGCCACTTAACAGAGGGAAATAATAAACAAAAAAGAATGATGGGCATTTTTAAATCAAAACTTATCACATGGTTTCTGCGATTAATCATATAGTTTTAAACAAAATTAAATAATTCATTCAAAAGTGCATTGTGCACCTTTATATGTAAAGTCCTGCTGTATGAACAAAAGTGCAATAAGTGCAAATAAATTTGTTTTGAACTAATAAGGATCTTATTAACAGCAGTGTTCCCTTTAACGCAGTCACACAATTACAGTTAAATATTCCTGTAAATCTCAACTTAAACATTAATGTAATCAAATCTATTATTAAACCAAAGCTATTCACCACTGCAGGGCATTCAGGGTTTATCTAGTTTATTATAGAAAAACAAGTTCCTCTCGGAGTCCAGAGCATTATAGCAGCTGTAACTGAATACAGTGTCATTAAAGTCTCTGTTAATGTAATGGTCAGGCGTCCCATTACTTTTGTCCATGCAATATGAACAAAAGTAATGGGACACCTGAACCCCGTGAACACGTTAACGTGCCCAGCCTTAATAAAAAAGCTTCTAATGTGTACTTTTCTTAATGAACTGCGGGAATTACTTCAATCTTACCAATCGAAAGCTTTCCTTCAATCTTCTCGAGCACAAATCGTGCCTGGTTGGAGAGTTTTGCTGATTCAGCCCCTAGGCTGCCGACAAGCCAGTCTTTCCTGAGCTTGTAATAGTGCAAACGCAGCTCAAAGAACTCCTTCAGAATGTCCTGCACGGACTCATATCGCTTCATACAGCCCATGTGATCAAAAAGCACCTAGAGCACAAAGAGAAAGTTAAAAACTTTCTAACTTTGAGGAAACTTTGAGAAAAAGATCCACATTGCAGCACAGAACAGAGAGTAAAGCACAGAACAAGTAGCATGTGATGTTTGAACATGGCGCCTGCAGGTAAGTTCAAATTAAAACTTTTAAAGACTCGTGGGACTGTAGTGGTTAAATATAATGGTTTTTAAATGCGACACCATATCTGTAGACAATTCACCAATAATAAAATATCAGTCTTGTGTCCTAAGTGGACAGTTTGATTTCACAGACGTGTGACTGACGAAGTTACATTGCGTTGTTTAAGTGGTCCCTTTATTTTTTTGAGCAGTATATATAGCCACAGTCTGGGGATTCAGAGCACATAAATCTTCAAGGCAGCATTTTTCGACAGGCTATAGATGGACTGAGTTCTTTGATCGTGCTGAAGTATTTTCCCCTCAGCATATATAAACATTCTTTTAAATACAATATATATTTTCTCTGATTATGCATATTGTTTGCCTATTTTCCATCATTTTCCGTTAAAAACTACCTATAAACTGCATAAACTTCAAGGTAGCATTTTTCGATAGAGTGGCATGAATCGACTTATAAAATATATATTTTATACACAATAAACTTTTCTCTGACTATGCATATCATTTACCTATTTCCCATCATCACAAATGTGTGATTAATTTAGATTCATTAATCAAATAGCTTGGAATTATTTTTTATTTTATTGCATGACACCCCTAATTAATTATATGCCTATTTTTTATCAAATAGTTGCTGTTAAACTGAGTTTTACCAAGAGATAAGACTGTCGGTGCTTCACTGTCGTTCAGTATGCAGACATTCACAGAAGTAAGTAAATACAGAATTTAAAATATTACCCAGTGACGCTTAGTGGTATAGAGCGATGTGAGATCTGTGCTCTACAGGTAAGTATTTATTTGTAAAATGTAACTTCAGGATAATTAACATTTTTAAACAAGAGCAACAAGCATATGTAAACATTAACACCATCTCACCATTGAGTTGCAGGTAAGAGAAGACTGCAGCTTGAAGACTTTGTGAAGACCTGCTGCCTCAGCCTGGGCAAGCTTTTCCTCCGTCATGCGGACAACGAACTTCACGGTGGTGTCCGTGTGGTACTCCTTATAGTCCGAGATCAGTGCTGGCGTTTTCTCTGTGCCCTGCAGCATGGCCTCCAACACAGACTCCTTATACGCCTACACGAAACAGACAGTACAATGTTAAGATGTTCCAACAGGTTTTGTTATTGCAGAACGTGTCCATGAGCTCACAGACCATTTGAGTACCACTATGGTGGGCATGGCCTGATCGTGCAAGTGCCAATGTCTCTATATCACGCTATAATTAGCATTTACAAGTCTACAGTTACAAGTGTGAGACCAGAAAAATATTACCGTTAACAAGATGAAAGTGTTGCGACAACTGTGTTAGACGCCTAATATATTTTGTTGATGTCTGTCAACTGTGGAAAAGAATCAGACCCAGCTGAGCACCAACACTGGCACCAGTGCGGTGGAAAATGGGGAAACAGTAACGTGTCAGTTGCGAGTAGTTTATGTATTTCTCCTCACCTCTAATCTTTACTATCGTTTTTCTTATCTTGAGGGCATGTGTGTGTGTATTAGAGCATTAATACAAAAGTGGACTACAGAGGCACGAGTCGACGCCCCCTGAGAGAAGTAGTGTTTTTTTCTCACTCTGCCCTCGCTTGTGTACATACTACAATATTTGCCTCTGATTGTCTGACGCTGACAGACAATTAGCTGCCTTGGTTTAACCAATTATTATAGTCTCTTCTTAAAAGCAGTGCTACCACTGGCTTAAAATGTTCCCACTCATGCCGGCGTACTTTGGTGCAAAAATGCATGCCTGCTACACGAATTGCATACAGGTCCTGGGTTGCTTATAAGATCTGTCCATATCTCTGGATAAATATGACCTGTAACATCATCAAAAAAATCCCAGAAGTCCTTCACCAGCTCTGACAATGCTGAAAACATACCTGAGTCCAAGTGCGAATTGGAAGCTCTGTGATCTCAATGCTGTTCTTATCCAGGACGGAGACCTCGCCACTGACCACATACTGGTTCTGGCCCAGCTCGTGAATCACTCCTTTAAAATTCTTATAGCTGGGTAACTGAGCAGTGACAAAAAGAAAGGCAAAGAAGTTAGAGCAACAAACAGTTATGCATCATAAACTAAGGTCAGAATAAAAAAACTTTCATGATAATTAGAAAAAAATAGCATTCTTTCAACAAGGCAGCACAAACCACCAGAACACCTTGCTTGTATGTACATTGTCTTAAACTGCCTAGTTCTAAATCTTTATTCTTACTGATGTTCACAAGTCATTTTTACAAGTCAGTCCAAGTCAAGTCTCAAGTCTTTGAGAGGCAATGTTTACAAGCAGCGACTCTAAATGTGGGATTGTTGAGCTCTAAACGTGTAGAAGATATGCTAATTGGCCACGCCCCACGATTCCAATTGGCTGTTACTTAGCAGGGGGCGGGACTGAGTGCTGTGATATGCCCTCACCAACATGGAGGATTTGCCTTAAATGATCTTAAATCTAAATGTTAAATATGAAAAATATGTATCGCACTCTAAATGTGAAACTCCACAGTTAGATGGGGCTCAGTGACACCTTTCTAATGAGCCCCCGAAAACCACTATTAGCTGAAATCCATTCAACTTGGAAAAAAGCAAAGGGGCAGCAGGCGAGGTGAGCAGTTTTCGGGTCATTGGAAAGAGTGCAAGATATAAATAATTCCATGAAATTAACATGGTTTACGAGTTTTGACTCACAAGTCACCTCACGCGAGTCCGAGTAAAGTCTCAAGTCGCTGAGGGAAGTCTAAAGTCAAGTCACAAGTTTTTGTTTGTGCGACTCGAGTCTGAGTCTCAGACTCAAGTCCCCGTCTCTGCTTTCAGGTGCACCCACTGCTGAACAAAACAGAAACAAGCTGCCACTAAAACAGGACATACGGCAAAGCTTGGACAAACTCTGTATCAAACTCCTTGATTTCAGAGTAAATCCTGGATGAGCAGGTGTTTACAAACTGTTTTATAGTGTACAAGCATAGAAAAAAAGAGACCACTTTTTTGTGTGAAATTGTGTGTGATTCAGTTTCTGATGGATGAAACATACACACTCTGCTCTTAACATCACTGGTTTGATGGCTGCAGGTGTAAAATAATGTAAGAGTGTAGTTTAACATTTACAAGATAACAAACTATTTATATAGATTATTTTTAATCTATATAATTGTTTGGAATTTTGTTGTTGGTCAATAGTATAATAAAACAATAGTGATCTGCAGATTTTACACAGACACACTCATGACAAAAGCACTAATCAGAATTTTGTGTGTAATGAATCTTTTACCATTGGTAGAGGATCCTGGTGATCCAGCATGCGGTTGATGTTGTTGACAATTTCTCGGGGGTCGTAGTTGGGGATCTTGCAGGCCCAGCCGGTGCCGATACCCTCAGCTCCATTCACCAGCACCATGGGGATTATGGGTATGTACCACTCTGGCTCCACTTTCTGGTTGTCGTCATAAAGGAATTTCAGCAGGTTGGAGTCCACAGCCGGAAACAGCAGCTTGGCTAGGGGACTAAGGAAAGGAAGGAAGAAGACAGTGTTCCACATTAATAACAAAAACTGTTTCGAATGCATAGTTTTTGCTCTAATAACCAACAACATCTGCCTTAACTACGGTGTGAATTTTAACCCACTGAGCCCAATCACAACCCAACAACGACATGTGTGACTGGATCAACAGATTCAATATAACGTAATAAGAAAGGACAAGAAAGAACAGGAATTGTAAGTGCTTTACCATGTGTGGCTTAGGTCACTTAGTCTCATGTCTTTTTGTCCAAGGTCGGTTTGCCCGATAGCCTACACTATTAGGGCTGAGACACAAGAGTGTCCTACTTGAGACCTGAAGACGTTTGTTTATTATTGAAATCTGCCAATGTGACCCAATTTTTCATGCTGATTTCAGATCTGTGTTTAATTTTTGATTAAACTGATCATTATATCTATGCCACAGTGGGGCCTCTCTGATTCCACACTGAAAATATTGAAACAGTTCTTGATTGGTGCTGCGGTTTAATTGAAGATCTAATATTACTAATCATTCAAAAAGTTGATGTGACTGAAATCAGCAGGAAAAACTGTTTTAGAAAAGTGTGTTGTGGTTTCTGATGATTGACCCATGTTATCGATAAGAACCAAATATATACTGTTTGCGTTTACAAACATGTAGTACAGCTTCAACACCCCCACTCCACCGCCCCACACACACACACACACACACACACACAGACTAACATACCTAAGCATGGTAAAAATATAACGAGGGCTAGCTGCATCTTTGCCTCCATTGATACGCGTTCCAAACTGGCCGAGGGGCTGCAGGATATTTATGTTGTTGCTGCCCACAAAGTTCTGGGCCAAGTTCACAATGGTCATCATCAGAGCTTGCTGAAGAAAAAGAAAAAACAGTAATAGAGTCATTTTAAATTACATTTTTGCAACAAAAAAAAATTGTTTTAACAGCTTTACATCCACAGATAATCTAAGGATGTCAACAGGGTCATTTTAGCTCAACTCCACATAAATTAATCATTTTGTGGCATTTAACCCTGGGCCAATATGAAAAAATCCAAAATTTCTCTGGCCTATCTCAAATTGTTTCGATTAAAGTAAGTTGAAACTGAATGAGATTGATTGGCCTGTATCTTTTCTTTTTCACCACATCCTTGATAACCTGAGCGTGTAGAAACAATCAGCATCAGCAAAGTTGACTCTCTTTCTCTTTTTCTCTCTCTCTCTTTCTCACACACACACCTCGCCATGATGGTATGCAGACATCTCCGCAACTGAGCCAGCCAGCTGAGCCACCTTCACCTCCCTCTTATCGTTTCTCTTCATACAGGTGAACAGCACCTTCCTTTGACCTGGCTTCAAACCTACACACACACACACACACACACACACACATAGAGAGAAACAAGTATTTTGATTTTTGAGTTAGTTAGTTACAACAATAGTTCCATCTGAACAAAACTGCACAGACAGACAGACAGACACACACACACACACACACACACAGATCAATAGATAAGATAGATAGATACACACAGATAGATAAGACAGACAGATACATACAGACACACAGACATATAGATAGATAGATAGATAGATAGATAGATAGATAGATAGATAGATAAGACAGACACACACACACACAGACAGATCAATAGACAGATAGATAGATAGACAGATAGATAGATAGATAGATAGATAGATAGATAGATAGATAGATAGATAAGACAGATAGATAGATAGATAGATAGATAAGACAGACACACACACACACACACACACACAGACAGATCAATAGACAGATAGATAGATAGATAGACAGATAGATAGATAGATAAGACAGATAGATAGATAGATAAGACAGACACACACACACACACAGACAGATCAATAGACAGATAGATAGATAGATAGATAGATAAGACAGATAGATAGATAGATAGACAGATAGATAGATAGATAGATAAGACAGACACACACACACACACACACACACACAGACAGATCAATAGACAGATAGATAGATAGATAGATAGATAGATAGATAGATAGACAGATAGATAAGACAGACAGACAGATAGAAAGGTAGATAGATAGAAAGCTATACAGTGTTGCCACAGTACTACCACAAAGCACAAACTTTTTTTGTTTACTGAGCAGCTCTTCTTTTTTATAGACAAGGTATGAGATCCAATCAGTAATGATAGAAGAATAATGAAAATCACAATAAAGTATTGTTCACAACAGAGACTACACGTTTCAGACAGCCTCATTCGTATAAACCACCAACATAAAACTACTAAAACAAAAGGGGCAGACAAATAAAATCCCAGGAGACGCACCATCAACAAGGGACGGAATGGATCTCTCATTGTCGGAGTTCGAGAAGAGAATCAACTCTTTGTTGATGAAGTCGTTGTAGGACAGGTGTCGTGTCGCTGTACCATACAGGAATTGCTGCAAAACAAAAAATTAAAAGAGTTTTCTTTACAAGATACAATACAAACACTGGCCTGCCAGAACACTTCTGCTGAATTTACATTTCAAAAGCACTGTCTAGGGAAAATTAGAACCACAAATCAAAGTCATTGCTAAATAAAATAAGCAAAAATGTAAAAATCCTGAAAATCAATAGCTAGTGCTGAAGCAAAGTGGTTACACATTACACTTTAATGAGGAATAATCAGACTCCAAGAGTAAAACAATAGAACAGAGTCTTCATGAGGGTGCTAGAAATCAAGAACCATTCTCAGAAATGACATTTTCTCCCAGAGGCTGTCACCCATTTCCCCAAACCTCCTAACTGCACTGCCGCTGCTCGTTAGGATACTTCATTTAAAGTATAGATGATTGACTGCCAGATGTGATGGGACTCACCTCAGGCAGGCCGTGCAGCCTCCTCTGGCGCCTGTCTTCCATGAAATTAGTCAGCCATTCTTTTCTGTCGTCCGTCTTCTTCTTGCTGAAGGCCTGAAAACAGGAAAAAAAGCAGAAAGACTACTACCACACCATCATCTCATAGACCATTATTGAAAAGAAAACATCCAGAGAAGACATTAATGAAATCTCTACTTAGGAGTTTAAAGTGAAATGAAAATTAGATGATTTTCTGCTTTTGAACCATGACGTATTTCATCAATGAATCACTGGCTCAGTCTGTGATGTCCATGTTTCAAAAAAATCATAATAATCTCTACAGCCCTGACATCTTTAGTCATGATGGTGTTTGCGGGACTTAAGACTGCATCTGCTCCTCTCCTGGACCATCGACCCGCTTCAGTTCACCTACAACCCAAACAGGTCGACAGAGGCTTGTCTCCACCGAAAGAGGGAGGTGCAAGTGCAGATTTCCATATTTCCAGTTAAGATTTTATTCAAGAACACAAAGAAGGCATGAAGGCCAAAACACCAGAAAAAAACCAAACCAAGGAGACTGGCTCCTAACATAAACTCTAGATATAAATGACAGTGGACTGACACATGAGCCCAACACACAACCAACTAAACACCAGAATCAATTCGAACACAATCACTGACACAGAAACACAGCACAGCTGTAACTAATGACACAAAATCAAAACCTGATATACACAGACACATCGTCAAAATAGGACAGGACATCGTCAGGACAGTGCGGCCCCTAAACCGTTGCCCCAGAACCACCAGACCATGGGTCGGTATCAGGTCATTTGGTACCCTGCCGGTAAAACGACCGAGTCTGAAAGATCTTTTATCATGTGACGTCTCGGTCACATGATACGGTACATCAATGACACGGTCACATGACATGGTCGGGCTGCCACTTTAAACCACCCTACCGGCATAGGCAGAAAGAAACTGAACTAACTGGTGTTTGTGGACTATGTTCAATACCGTAGTCGCACAGATACTCATCACCAAGCTGAGGGACTTGGGACTGAACTAACACAAACTATAACTGCGTAATAGTTGTTTGTGGCCAGAACCACACAGAAGAGAGGGCTGACTGCATTAAAAAGCTCATTTGCTCTAAAACATTCCATATAAATCAGAAAACTAACCAAAGTAATGGCGGCATCATCTTCTGTCCCTCCATACTTGAACATAATCCGATGCCTCTCCATGTCAGCAAAGTACTCCTTCGCCTCTTTGCTTGTGCTGGTACCCAAACCTGTAACACCACAATCAAAAACACGATAGAATAATCCACAGGACTGCCACTGCCAAGACATTACTATGAAATTAAACATGTTTGTGTTTTCTCATATCTTTACAGACTGTAAATGAAGTTTAAAAAAAACAAACCTTTGTAGTACTTTATGTGCCATGTTTTGTGGTTATCTGTATGTTTCTTCCACTCTTCAAACTCTGGTATGCTGTAGAAGGAAATTTCCTGTTTGTTCTTGCTGGCCTGCACACAAAGTTATGGATTTTGGACAAAAGATCCACTAAACGTGTAACTATTTTCATGCCATGAAAGCAGTACATGAAATGTGGCAGCAATAGAAAAGTTTGTACTTTGACAATCGGGGTGATGAACTCCTCCAAAAATGTGTGCTTCAGCAGTGAAGGCCAGTTGTGGTGGAAGAAGTTGATGAGTAGGCCTTTAATGTGGGAACCGTCTTGATCCTAAAAACATCAAAATATCATGAGATTATTATAGACCAGTGAAGTTCAGTCTATAAATGCCTATTTTTATATTCTAGACCCTAACTATGCCCCCTAATATGCTCCCAAAACTCAACTTAATACATTAATCTTTAAACATGTGCGCACTGTGGGAACGTTTTCTGATGCTGAATTCTGGACTGCAGCTGCCAAAGTTGCAGCACAGGGCAGCAGCCAATCAGCAACAAGGAGAAATAAATAATGCATTCGGATTGGCTAATTTCAAACCTCCCGTCTCTGAGTACAGCGGTATAACCGCCTTCGTATACGGTTGCTTTGTGTCCCTAGACAGTACTAAAACATTTACACTGTTATATGGAAATTTAGCTAAACTCACGTTAATATTCATGTTACAAAATCAGTAAATAATAATTTTCTTAATAATGTAGCATTAAAATGCATGAAAAGTTATATATTGGCATGAAAAACAACCCAATTATTTGTTTAGTTCTAAGAAAAAAACTACGAATCACTGCCAGCATGTGGCGTGGAGCTGCCTGTTGAGTATCACGGTTGTTGGAAGAAAAAGGAAAAATGAACAGGAATGTTACCTGATCAGTCATGATCATGATCTTGCCATAGCGTAGAGATTTCAGTGACTCAGGGTCGTCATAGCTCTTCTTATACTGCAGGCCAACGATCTTGATGATGTTATTGATTTCTGCATTCTCCATGATCTGCAAACAGAACAGGAAAACTGAAACTGCATACTAATTGCAATCACATAATTAATGTAATTAATTACATACAAAAGTCCAAGCATGACAGAATGCTGCTACAGATACATAAAAAACACTACAGGTTCAGAACTATCCAGCTAAAAAGGAACCATTGAAAAGCACTGGCAATTGAATGGGATGCTCTGGCACAGCCGTAACTAAACCTGGGATCACTGCTCGACAACACCAGGCTACAGCGAGACCACATTCCTTGAACTGTATTCTAATCAGAATCAGAATCAAGTTTATTGGCCAAGTATGTGAGCTGCACAGCAATATAAAATAGTAATAGTAATATCTAAAGATTCAATAAAACAATATACTATAATATACAATCTACAATATGAATACATATATATTTATAAATGTAAAGACAAATATTAATGTGTGTATGAATATTATTTGATAAGATGAACCTTTATTAGTCCCATAAGGGAAATTTGCTCTGTCACAGCAGAAAGTGAACAGAAACAAAGAGTAGCAAAAATGAAAAACAATGGAATAAAAAAAGTAGAAAAATGTGTGTGTGTGTGTGTTTGTATTCATATAATCACACACATATGTATTGTATGAGATATACAGCAATCCCCCGTTATTCGCGGAGGGAACGGTATAAGAGCACCTACGTATAGTGAAACACCGTATTGTTGTGTTTTGGTCAAAAAAATGCCTTACATTTTTATAGTGTAAACCCTAAATATGCCCCCAAATGTGCTCCCAGATCACTTTAATTTCATTTTAAACTCAGTTTAATACATTGCCCTTGAAGATAATTTAAAGATATACCCATGGTTTAAATACGAACGAGTGAGACACAGAGACAGAGTCAGAGAGAGATAGAGTGAGAGAGAGAGTGAGCAAGAGAGATACAGAGACAGAAAGAGAGAGCAAGAGACATAGAGAGATAGCGAGAGAGAGAGCGTGAGCGAGAGAGACAGAGAGAAAGAGAGAGAGCTATTGAAAAACAGGCGTGATCCGCGTGCTCCAGAAAAGTGAGAGCGAAAGAGCGAGAGAGAAAGACAGAGAGAGAGAGAGTAAGAGAGCGAGAAAGAAAAAGAGTAAGAGAGAGCAAGAGAGGTTTAAATATGGAGAAGTCCAGATAGCCCCACACCGGGAGCCAGAAGAACTTTTAAAATGAGTTTTAAAAAAAAAAACACATAATGCCACAAAAAAGCAACAAAAAACATAAAACATTCTCAAAAAAAAAAAAAAAATGTGTGACTGGATCTGCGAGTCCTGATCCACGTAAAATTGGGGGATTACTGTATATATGTATTATATGAGAATAGACAATATAACACACAATTTATGTATTATATTGTTTATTCTCATACACAGTTTATACTACACAATATAAAATGATATGCAGTGTAGATCAAATGTACAGACAATACAAAGAAGTACAGATCATAACAGCAGTGTTCCATCAACTAGTGTAAAGGATCCATGTAGGCTAGAGAGTGCACCAGAAGACTCTCAGACCAGACGTCTACAAATACTTGGACAAACAGCATCGTTCTGTTTGATACTTCTTCACACTAAGCGATGCTGATCCAGCCTCCTGAGCTCACCTGTTTGTGGGTGGCTTCTCGAACGTTGAGGATTTTGCCTCTCAGGGGGAAGACTCCATATCGGTCTCGTCCAATCACACCCAGCCCCGAGACCGCCAGGGATTTGGCTGAATCTCCTTCAGTCAGAATCAGGGTGCATTCGGAAGAATGTTTTCCACCTTACAATAAGAGACAGGCAGCTATTAGTCACAGCTTAAAGCATGTTAGTAGTGCCTGGCCAACATGAAATGAAAAGTCAAAAATACAAATCTGATATTAGAATTCTTCTATATTGCAATATGTTAACTACTACAGAAATTGTGACCGAAATGATTGTCAGTGAATAGTAAAATATAATTTTTCTCAATGTTCAGGCTTCTTAAACTCAAATGACCCACAGAAACTGATAAGAGATGGTAGCATTTAAAACTGATATTTTAAATGATATAAGCTACTAAATGATATAAGTGATACTACAAAGGATTTTTTTGCGGTTTTCTGGTAATTACCTCAAAGAAGGTCCTCTGTGTTTTAACATGGTGTTCTCAGTAATAATAATACATATTATTTGTATGTGCCTTTCACAACACTCACGGACAATAAAGTTATCCTGAGAGTTAGATTTGGATACGTTATTGCTGTTTAGTTAAACAATTTGTGACTCGTGTTGGGCTCTCTGGGGTTCATCCTGGTGTTTTTTGGGATATTTCAACCAAAACCACTACGAATTGGATATCGGCAAGTAGTGACCAATTTCATCAGTCGGGTTCAACACTTAAACAGAAGTTCAGAAAAAAGACATAAGACAATAACAAGGTAGCCTGTAGTTTGCTTACCAAAATTCTCTCTCCATATATGAAAGTCTTCATTTAAAGTGCTTTTTGTGGTCACCTACATTAGGACCATTTGGTTTGAAACGGTCTGTTACTATTATTGTTGTTTAATCTTTTATACATAATTAATGTGATTAGAATTTGTTCAATAAATGTTTATGTTAAAAATCATATAAAATTGTAACATTTTCATATTTTATGAGCTGGCTGGGAAAATAACAAAACCAAATAATCGGCATCACAAATCGGCCATCGGCCAAATCCGATTTCTAAATATTGGCATTTGCCGTAGAAAAACCCATTTTTAGCGACTAGTCATTTTAAGGACACAGTGGCTTGACTTGTGGCTAGAACTAGAGCCGTTGGAAGTTGCAGCTCTGTTGACACATACATGGTTGTTTAACATTAATCCAAAGGATATACTGGCACTTCACAAACTCCTTAAGTCTCCTTTGATAACAGTGTTAACTAAATAACCTTTTGCCATTTGAAATTCACACTCATGTCCATACAAATGTTCTGTAGCCACTACCACCCCTGGCCAAAACCAGCCTGTCTGAGTTCGTGAATAAAGAATGTGACAGACGCGTAACAGATCAGGGATTCAGGGAGCGCCTCAGAGCCGCCTGAGCTTACCAGCATCGTTAGCGTCGTCCAGTTTCGGGATGCCTTTGATCTTGCTGTGTTTGACAGACGAGCACTTTTTATTCAGCTGTGTCTGTGCCTTGAACTTCACCCAGTTCAAAATACTCTCCACGATGCCGCAGTTAGTGGCCTGAATGACAACAAGAGAAAAATTACATCAAGACTCTACCACCTTTGGGTGAATTTTGCAAATAGAAGTCAAAATTATTATTATTGATCAAAATTACACATACATTCCAACACATTCTAATAACTTTAAACACACATTTAACCTCTTTTCAGCTCTGGAATGCAGCATTGACCTGTTTTTGCAGGTGCCTCAGTTCAGCCTTGAACAAGTATTACATTCCTCCCACCCCAGTTTTATTATTTGTTGTAATTCATAAGTAGTAATTCCACCAACTAATCAGTGGGAAGCCTAAAGAAAGGGGTTAATAAATTCTGTCAGAGCAAGCCTTACCGCTCTAATGAATTTTTCAGACAGAGCACATTTGGAGCCAAAGCTTTTAGTCTGAAGTGTCATGTTTTCCTTGGTCTGAGAATCGAAGGTCGGATTCTCGATCAGAGCGTTCACAAACACCCAGATATGGTTCTTGACCTGAAAAAAAACAACAGTTTACTTTAGTTATAGAACAAAAAAGAGGTAGGTATCACGATGCAAAAACAAGATTCTGTCAATTTAACAGGTTTGACAGCACATCACAGAAAACAGACATTTAACTATAATGATATTCAATGCAGCTGCATTTTCTGAATATCAAAGATTACAAAAAAGATCAAACCATATATCCAGCACATTCACATCAGTGTAGTATTTAATCCTCAAACCTGAAACGGTTTCACAGAGACTCCTGCTTTATTTTTCTTCTTCACCACCTCGATGAGTTTCGACACAATTTGGTCCACAACATAATCGACGTGCCTGCCACCCTGGGAGACACAAAAGTCCACAGGAATTAAAATCTAGAGACTAGACAAGACCATTAGGTTGTGCTGGTTCATTGTTAATATACTGTAACAACGAACTTTATTTATCCAGGGAAAAAAATAAATGGGCCGATTGTGCCACAGCCTGCTCAGTGCAACACGGAAGAATAAAAGATTATAAGACAACAAAAAAAGAACACTACAATGGCAAGTGTAACAAATAACAGTGTACGGACTTGGACACAGTCTGTTAAAATTACATTAAACGCAGACCAACAGTGTTTTTCATACTGATTTCAGATCTGTGTTTAGTTTTTCCTGCAGGTTCTATAGTTCTAGCTAGTTCTATACTGCATAATAAAGGGGCAGTTGG
>JBBPDH010185155.1:0-18258 GCA_037974565.1 Clupeocharax schoutedeni | reverse complement strand
GTGTGTGTGTGTGTGTGTGTGTGTGTGTGTGTGTGTGTGTGTGTGTGTGTGTGTGTGTGTGTGTGTGTGTGTGCACGATAATTGAACATGACATGTTTGGCCAGCTCTTGAAGGCACATTCACACTGAAAAATGCCAACTGGTGCACTTTCTCACAACTCCAACACAGTCCAATAAATTACAGCATTGTGCCCTGATCCAGTGCCTGGCACCCTGAACGCTGCTTTCAGGGAGTCAGTCCCTCACTCGTATTCACTTTTTTCTCCAATTTTCTGCCTTTTTTGTACATTTTTACCCCCAGTTAGTCATGGCCAGTTCCTACCCCTCTCCAGCTTTCTCCTATTACACAATAGCTACCAGGGTGGGAAGGTGCCACCTACAGTTGATCAATACCTTTATTCAAACTGCCGTTCACCCTCATAGACTAAAGTTAAACATTAAAGAATACATGAATAAAATATGGGCGATCTAATAGAGCTAAATATCTAGCTAGTGATATTGATCTACCTTTAGCTTCCCTTCTCCCTACTGATACTCAACTTAGTGGGGACCTCCAGGAGTTTTTCTTATAAAGTTGAATTTTGTGGAAATTACAGCTTACAGTAATAAGTTCCAAGAGCACCTGTGTATAGTAAAAAAAAATGCTACAAATGCCTATTTTTATAGTGTAAATGCTAAATATGCTCCCTGAACTCTTTAATTTTGAGTTAAACTCAGTTTAATGCATTACCCTTAAAGAAAATGTAAAGGTAAACAAATCATTAGCATTAGCATTTAACATTAGCAGTGTGCGGCGAGTGAAAACAAACATTCGTACACAAAAGAAACATTGAAATAACTCTCTCTACCCACATGTTTAGACAGGGCACAGCTTACTAATATTAAATAAACTGAGATAACTGTTGGGGGTGAGGGTTAAAAAACTAAAAAAATATGAGGACAAGACACAGAGCAGTCATCCTACTGAGGGGTTATTGTATTTGAATTCAGTTCTGTTTTCTGACATTCCAGTTTCATTTCCTCTCAGCTGCATTCAGTGCTAATTACAATTCCAATACTTGAATGTAAATCGTAATTTACAATACATTCTCAATCCAATTCGTGAATGGCCCCGGCAAAAAAACCCTTAGATCATTATTGGTCCTACACAAATGGCAAAGTTAGCAGATTTGAAGACCAGCACTGACACTTTTTGCCTCAAAGCATGAAAACATGCACCCAAATGAATTATTTTTCATCCCCGACATGTATGACCAGATACATATTAGGATAAATTGACACAGTTGCAAATTGCAAGACCAGATAAAGCACTTAACTGTTATTTAGTGGTCATATTTCTTCACCAGCTCAGGAAAGCCTTGTGTTTTTGATCATTGATAACAATCATGTTTTCTGCTGAGCTGTGACTGAACAGAGCAAAGAAAAACAGTTTACATTGGGATATACTGATGTCATTTTAGATGTTATTCAGTTATGTTGTCGTTATCGCAGAACAGCCGCCCCCTCCCGCCTTAAGTATGAAATCAGTTCTAAAAAAAAAACCACTTTTATAAAGTGCTCCAGAGTGGCTTAGCTAAAGGCTAAAACTACTGTAACCTTGTTAGCCAGCCATATCTCAAACACAACCCCACCTATTTGGGGTTTCTTAGCTAAACTGGTCCTGTAAAGTTGCATTCAGAGGCTCTGGAGGATAAAGAACCTGCTGGAAGGCCTCAGATCATTAGACCCCCTTAATAAAATCTGAGGCAGGCCATTGATTGGTTTGCACTGAAGATCAGTGTTGGCTTCATGCATTGGATTTCTCTGATTACTCGCAGTTAGCCTCCATTCACTCGCTAAGTATGTACAGCAGTGGTCGAGTGGTCACTGCAGGAAGAGAATGATGCTGTAACAAAGACTCTTAACACACAGAGCACAATTTATTTGGACCTCCTGGGTCCATGCACAGTTTTGCAAGTTTGTCAGTATTCTGTGGATTGTTTTATCCACTAGAGGCACAATGTGCAATTCCTATAATCCTGTATCAGTAAACTCTGATTTCAGGAAATATAAATTATGTTGTTCTCCTGCACTCTTGCTGTTTGCTGCTCTTTCTCTCGGCACGCCGCCACTCGGCCACTCTCCGGAGCCCCTCCCTCTGTGGATTTTCCCCACCTACTTAGGTTTACAGCATTTACGTTTACGGCATTTAGCAGACGCTCTTATCCAGAGCGACGTACATCAGTGCTTAAAGTAGTCCACAACTGTTCTTAAACCTGTAAAGCTATACTTAAATCAACAACAGCTATTTAACCAAGTTACTGCTGGCTAAGTTACACACCATAACAAACCCTGTCAAAGAGAAAAAGCAAGTAAAAGTAAGTAAAAACAGTAAAACAGTTAAAAGGGTAAGTGGCCGAAGGGGTAAGACCAAAAAGAGTCTAGATGCATGTCTTCCTCTTCTTTTGAGCAACGGAGGTTCAAGACGAGCTGTGCTTAATGCCCTGAGGGGACGAGAAGTGACACGCTGCTTGATCAGTGCTGACAAGTTGTCATGGTTCGGCCAGTGGCCGGTTAGGGCCATTGCTTTTTTGTTAATGTTTCAAGTCTGTTTTTGCTCTGTTTTCGATTCTGTATTCTGGGGGGCTTTTTTTTAATATGTTTTCTAGGTTTTGCTGTTGTCATGTGTCTGTTGGGTTTTCATGTGTCACGTGCCTGTTTTCTGTTTATGAGCTCCTTAGTTCACAGCTGTCCTGTGTTTTTCCCTGATTCTGTTACTTATTTAAGCCTGTTTCTGTTAGTCCTTCCCCATGTGTCCATCGCCTCATTTTCCCTGTTGTTTCCTGGTTCCGCTTATTCTGCTGTCTCTAGTGTTATTACGGCCACCGTGCCTGGTTTCCTTTATTTTTCTGTTTCCTGTTTTCACGTCTGAAAAAAGAGAGCACCAGCATGGAAGCCTGCCTGCCTTGTCCCTGTTTGCCCTGAAGGAGTTCAGAGTCGTGGGCCATTCTTAGCTTTGAAAGCAAGTGTTAAGGTGTTGAGTTTTTTGGGTTTGTTTCTAAAACATAAAAGAAATGTGTTAATTTTTTGGTCTGTGTGTTTTTTGTGTGTGAGGCTGTTTTTAAAGTGACAGTAACTTTGGTTCTACGTGACACAGGAACACCAAACAAAGCTCAGCATGACGTCTGAGCACCAACACAAACTGGAGGAACTTCCAAATAAGGAGCTGATTTACTGTATGCCGATGATGTATCATTTTTGCACTTCTGGTATGGATCCGTGTTCTAAGGGTTAACGCTTTCCTCGAATTCCTTTTTTTTCATCTTCATTATAGTTACTTTATTGAGATTGCACCCCACATATACACATGCACACACATTCACACAGACACAGTATGAAACTCTTTGACTGGCGAAGTGCTCTATTCCTCATTAAACCTCTGATTAGTCTCAAAGTTGTCGCTTTTTAGCGCCTAATGCTAAATTACGTAGACAGAGGAAAACAAACAAGCATATGTTGTTGATTTTAGCGCTCCAGCTCTAAAGATGGGCTTCCGTCAACAGTTTCAATCCCATCTGTGAGCACATGTTCCTGTGGCATTTTAACAGCATGTTGAATTGCTGCAAATCACCTCAGACTGACAGGCTCATATATAATCACAGCGCTATGGAGATGATGGCTGCTGACAAGTACATTCGTTTTTTTGGTCTATAAGAACCATGAGGCCAGATATACTCTTCCCAGCCTAACTCCAACACAGCACGTCTCTGCCAGACACATGCATGCCATGCGCTTAAACAGTAACCTCCTTATCAAAAGTTACTATTTTCACATTTTTGAAGTAAAATGTACATTTTAGTTGAGAAAAAAGATGTCAGATCCCCTCAGAATGCCCAGACCTCTGAGGAATATTTTAATGATGAAAAAACTGTTCACATATTCCTTTCATCATGGGAACACAGAGGATATAATAGTCAGAAAGTTTCAGATTTTACCTTTAATGAGACTTTTTGACAGGTTTGTATATTAATGACATTAATAAACTTAATATACAAAAGTGGGCATGGCCTGGCACCAACAACAGGGAATTTTGCTGACTAGACCTGAGAAGTTTCTCCAGCTGATGTTGGTGAGGTTGAAAAATAGAGAAAATACACTCAGAATTACAAACATGTTGGTATTGTAGCGAGCTGGCGGGCTTGGACTGGCTCTGTTGGGCCCTGGGGGGTGCTTTAGGGTTATTTAGGGGACATTGTATTTAGGCGGGATAACTGTGTGGGGGGTAGATTAGATGCACCTGTTGTTCCGGCGGGAAACTGGGTGGTTTTTGGAGGTGTCTAGTGGGATTTTAGCAGTTGTTGGTGTGTCTGTCTGAGCATAAGGTGCTGCTGTGTGCTGTCTGTGGGACAATAAAGCCTCAGAGAAAGAATTTGCTGAGTCCTGTCGATCTCTCTCTCCGTTGGACGCTACAGTATGTTGCAGCCTCTGTTACTCTTCCAGTATGAAAAAGAAAATGATTTCTCTTTGGTTATTTCTGAAAAATGAACAAATGTGATAATCCCATCTCAACATCCAAAAACATATTTATAGCATTTTATTAATCTAAAAATATTTCTTTTTCCCCGTTACTTTACTTTCACCGTTCCCCATTTGTACAATCTGGGGCATCAGAAGCTTTTTTAACTCATCGGTCTAAGCGTGGGGGCGGGGTTTGGTTGGTTTGCAAAGTCGCATGCAAAGTCTCAACCCTTTTAGGGGGTGGGGGTGTCTGGAAACCAAAGAATCCATTCCACTTAATAGATAGGAGAATACACACCCCTGGAAATCCACTCCGGGTTTGCCTCCAACTCAACGCACGCAAGTGAAATGAATCCTCAGTGCATAGACAGGCTGCTCAGATTTACAGCGGTGTGTGTATTCTCCTATCGATTAAGTGGAATGGATTCTTTTGCGAAAGATACTATATTCAACAGCGGTGGGAGAACTAATATTTCATGTTAAATGTGGAGGGGTGGTCCAAACGAATAATTATGAAATGAGAGAGGACATGTCTGCTTCAGATTGAATGGCGGTGACGCCCATGGTCCAATCTGACGTCTGAATTTTCCCACCCCAGCCTCACTTTAGATTTAGAAGACAGTCCTGTGAAATGATCAAACAGAGAACGTGAGAACACCGTCTGTTAAATAAAGTTTTTTTTTTATTTCTTGCAGTTACTTTTCAATCAAATTAGGGGGAAAAATCTTGTAAAGTTTTTCCTTTTATCCCAAAGCAGCAGCGAATTGATCCTTTATCTTCAACACTCAGCTTCACGTCCAAAGCATTTCCTTTGGTATGAAGAGAGGCTTTTAAATCATTCATTTAATGGGAATGCAATTTCCCTTCTCCAAACTGTTGTTAAAAGCACATAATGAAGCTCTTTTGGTCCAAAAGGTGCTTTAAAACACTTGAAAGGGTCGAGAGCTACAGGGTACTGACCTGACAAGGGGAGACGATATATGGCCTCTGATTTTCTTTTCTCAAGATAACATATCAAGTCACACGTCATTTTTGCAAAGTGGCTAAAAGTACCTTTCTGTTTAATCGATTGTTATGCAGTTATTGAATTTAAATCAATATCATTATGTGCATTATTATCTTATTATTTTGGGGAACATGTGCAGTTTTCTTATCGAGTCATGCCAATGTGCAATACCTTATTACTATTGTCCTCGTATTTTAGTGTTTAAATCCCCCCCCCCCCTCATTTTCTACAGTTATCTCAGTTAGTTAATTAATAAGCTGTGCCCTGTATAAACATGTGGGTACGAGTCTTTGTTTTGACTCACTAAACACTGCTAATGCTAACCGCTAATGCTTTTTAAGCAATAAAGTTAAATGGTTAATGCATTAAACTGAGTTTAAAGTGAAATCATGTTCTGGGAGCATATTTGGGGGCATGATTGGGATTTACACAATAAAAAAAGCATTTTTATCGTTTTTTCCCCTTATACACAGGTGCTCTTGGAACGTAACCCCAGTGAAAAGCGGGGGATTACTGTATAAAAGACTTCTAACTACCATCTGTGTTACTCGTAATTCACTCACTGTAAGTTTTTTATCTGTAGTATTTCTACCCAGTATTTATGTACAGAGCATTTTCCATTTTTATTGGATTTTTTTAGACATTATATGTTATATTGTTCATTGTGTGTATGCGTGTCTGTGCAGTCGTACCATGAGCAATTTTCTCCTGGATCAAAACAGTTTTCTGATTCTGATTCTTCTGTTAGATTGTTGTGAGACCCAACTGATTTGTATAGATGCTTCATTTCACAGTAAAAATCATGGGAAATGACCTAATACAAGTAAAGCAGAAACATTATGATAGTCTTCCAAAATCCTTCAGATGAAAAAATGAAATGATCTAAAAATGTATTGACCAGATTCAAGGTGATTTCACTCACAAGGTAATCCATTCTTGCCTTTTACTCTTCTTTTCTCTCCCCAGTGTGACACAGAGTGGAGATAGTGATGTCTTACCTGGCCAAAAACAGCAGTCAGGATTGTGACTCTGATATCACAGGTTGGAAAAAGAAACAAAAAGTTTACGTTCATGTACGATTCCCTGGGGAGAGAAGAAGAAAAGTTTCTTATGGCACTCAGTGGAGAGAGCGAGAGAGAGAGAGAGAGAGAGAGAGAGAACCAAAGGAAACAGGTGAACAGGTTTAGCCTGAAGGAAGGTGAGGCTCCTGGAGGAAAATTTTCAGCCTTGTGACAGATGAAGGGCTGTCAGAGAAGGAGCGGTGGAGGAGCAGGCAGAGAATCAGGAAGAGGGTAAAGAATCAGAAATCTATGAATGTAAAACCTCAGCACAGCTTGCATCATGCCCATGTTACATGTCTTTCTGCGTTTTCTCAACCCGAACATTCGCACCAGCTCATCATTTTGTAAAGATGCTCTCATAACAATCGTCCCCTGGCTCGAAGAAAAGTTCCTTTATGTTCTCCGTGTTCTGCGGGGCTGGTGTTGGTGCTGTTTGATTTTTGGAAATGTTTTGTATCTCTAATGAATAGCATCATAATTTTTATTCAATTTATTAGTTATTATTCTATCTATTTATGCAGGAAAGCCAGACTGGGACTGAAGCTCCGTTCCTAGCGGGCCTGTGTTTATGTGGCATTAGCATAAAACACCAAACACTAGAATAATAGTGATAACAGGCATGCTCATTTATTAAATACATACAAACAAACAAAAACAAAACAAAAGCAGCTGGTCACTGAAGCTTTGAACTGATTTGTTGTTGTCTGCAGTACTTGCTGAAAATAATTCCTTTTCAGAAGTGTTTTGAAGTTTTCTAGCTAAGTCCCGTAGTCACTAAAGAGAGCATTTACCTTGAGCTGGTGGACCATAACATCTGCCAGGAAGGACTTACTTACTTGGAAGGATGCTGTCCAGGAAATTGTGATTAAAAGACTTATTAAGTAAAAGCAATGCAGCAAGAATTTCACTTTAAAACTATGCAGATGTGTCTCAGCCATATAATAATGATGATACAACTATTATGACTACTGCTACTACAACTACCACTACTACTGCCACTACTGCCACTGTTACTAACTCTACTACTACAGGTACCACTACTACTGCCACTATTACTACTACCGTTACTACTAACTCTACTACTACAGCTACCACTACTACTACTGTTACTACTACTACTGCTACTACCACTACTACTGCCACTACTACTGCCACTATTACTACTATCATTACTACTGCCACTATTACTAATACCGTTAATACTAACTCTAATACTACAGCTACCACTACTACAGCCACTATTACTACTACCGTTACTACTAACTCTACTACTACAGCTACCACTACTACTACTATTACTACTACTACTACCAATAGTACTGCCATTACTACTGCCACTATTACTAATAGCGTTAATACTAACTCTAATACTACAGCTACCACTACTACTACTATTACTACTGCTGCTACTACCACTACTACTGCCACTACAACTACCACTACTATTACTACTACTGCTACTACCACTACAACTACCACTACTACTACTACCATTACTACTTCTGCCACTATTACTAATACTGTTACTACTAACTCTACTACTACAACTACCACTACTACTACTATTACTACTACTGCTACTACCACTACAACTACCACTACTTCTGCCACTATTACTAATACCATTACTACTAACTCTACTAATACAACTACCACTACTACTACTATTACTAATACTGCTACTACAACTACTGCTACCACTACTACTGCCACTATTACTACTACCATTAATTCTACTGCCACTATTACCAATACCATTACTACTAACTCTACTACTACAACTACCACTACTACTACTATTACTACTACTGCTACTACCACTACAAATATCACTACTACTACTACTACTACTACTACTACTAACTCTACTACTACAACTACCACTACTACTACTATTACTACTGCTGCTACTACCACTACAACTACCACTACTACTTCCACTATTACTACTACCATTACTATTACTGCCACTATTGCTAATACCATTACTACTAACTCTACTTTTACAACTACCACTACTACTACTATTACTACTACTGCTACTACCACTACAACTACCACTACTACTACTGATGCTACTACTACTGGCACTACTACTATGACTACTACTTCTACTACTACTGCTGCTACTTCTGCTACTACAACTATTACTACTACTACTTCTACTACTACTATCACCACTACTACTCTTACTACTACTACTACTACTACTACTACTATTACTATTAATACTACTGCTATTATTAAACACTATTATGACTGCTACTACTGGTGATTCCCATGCTCAATGCACCCGCTTCAAATCATCAGTTAATTATTCGCTCATTGTTTAAGCGTAAATCAGTTTGACTAAAATGGCCCCTGGCCATTTTGCAAGTCTGTATTGCAAGTCAAAGTTTCTTTAGAAGCACCGACTTTAACAATTGGTTAGAGGTGGTTTAGCTGGTCAATAATACTACCTAACTTCCCTCACTGTACCTCCACAGGTCCAACAGTGGGGTTCTCCAGTGAAATCTTATGTTGCAAGGGTCTAAGTATAGTTTTGCTTCTCTGTCACTCTTCTCGAAAGAGTAACTCTCAGTTTCACTTTGGGTTTTTGTCAGTCAGTTTATTCTGTTTAGGCTTACTGTTAATGGTGACATAATTGAGGTTGTTCAATGGTTGGCAGGACTTTCACTGCTTTCAACATTTTCTACCAGGCTGTGAAGCACCAGCTGATTAGGGGAGAAGTGCACACACACACACACACACACACACCAGCCACTCTCACTCCTATGCATTTGAATAGTTACACTAATACAATGATTATTTAAAAAACTGATGCTTTGTTCTTTTTTCTCTTGTTTTTCTGGGAAAATTAAGTAAGAAAAATGATAGTAATGTGAATGTTAAGACTAATCTAATAAAGGGCACTTTGCTTTTCTTGTGTTTAAAAGAAAACAACAAGCAAGACAATCAATCAGAATGCAATCTATTTTTTCTCAAACTACAAAAAATATGTAAATAAAACGTTTTCTTGTTTGGTGGGAGGGGGTTTCGGCAGACCGTCCATATCATAATGTTTTCAAAAATATTTCCCACTCAGGAATATGTGAGATTGAAGGATTCTGGATTTAAAAAGTAGGTTTTTTCCCTCTGATATCCAGAATTCACGCCTGACGTCAGCCCTTTACCTCATGTTGGATTGGAGCAGCCTCTAAAGTGCATTAAGCTTGTTGTCTGATGCGAAGCACTTCACACACCCAGCATGGTAATTACCCTTGTAGAAATACAAGAAAGCTCTCTAGTGCATTAGCAGAGCCTAGCATAGCAGACTTTTTCCCTCTGCTCAGTTCGCGCCGCTGGAATTGAGTTATGATGTGTATTTCCATGAGAATGAAAAGGCGTGATGATATTCGGAACACTAACGTCCCTCGTGCCTCCATGTCTGAAATGATCCATTATATAAATGTTTTATGTGAAGAAAATGCCCCATGCCATCCCCCCACCCCCTCCATATGGTTATTACTTCACATTACTCTGGAACTCATATTAAAGCAGCAAAAAAACTGAACACCAAAGAAAGAACTATGTTCTTTCTCCTTTGCCTATCTATTCTAGCTTTTGCAGGTCACATGAGGATATGCTTTGTATTTTCACACCTAAATTCTACTTCTACTGTACTTTTCTAAGCCCTTCTAGCACACACTAGGAAGCTTTTACAAATGAACTGCTGAATGGCATAACGTCTGCAAAGATCAGCCCTCACATTAAAACCAGCTGCCTGAAAAGGTTCCCATCATGCTGCCAAAACAGCCCTGACCTGTTGACCCACAGAAACCGCAAAGACCTCTCAAGGTAAGCTGTATAAGCAGTAGTCCTGTAAGTTGCAGTGTGGGACCTCCATAGTTTAGACTTGTTTATCTCACAGATACTCAACTAGATTGAGATCTGGGACATTTGGAACCCAAGCCACCAACTTAGTCTTTGTCAAGTTCCTGAAGCCATTCTTAAACAGTGTTTGGCACATTATGCTACTGAAAGAGGACATGGCCATTAAGAAACAGTTTCTGCAGCAATGTTTAGGTAGGTATTTGTGTCATTTATCAGGCAAGTACCCTACCCACTACGCCACCATCATGTTTGTAGTAACATCAACATGAATGCAGGACTCCCAGCAGAACGTTTTACAGACCATTGCACTGCCTTTGCTGCATCACCTTCTTTCCATAGTACATCCTGGTGTCATCACTTCCCTACACACCTTCTTTTACACCATGTTACTAACAAAAATATGATTAATCAGGCCAATGACAACTTCTTCCATCCTGCCATGGTGCTCACTATTGTCTGCAGCCCCGTATTCAGCACTGTGTGTTTCTGACACATTTGTATCAGAGCCAGCATTCCTTTTTTTCATACTTTTCTTTTGTGGGATCAGATCAGAGGGGCTGGCTTTCACTCTCCATTTACATTACTGAGCCGTTTGCACTGATGACCCTGTTACAGTGGACCTCTTTGATAGGTACTGACCACAGCATACAGAGAACCCCCACAAGGCCTGGTGCTTCAGAGATGCTCTGATCAACTTGTCCAGCCATCACTGTTCTTGTCAAAGTCACTCAGATCTATATAGTCACCCATTTCTTCTGCTTCCAACACATCGATTGACTCTTCACTTGCTAATATCTCCCAGTAGCTCTGATAGGTACTACTGTAATGAGGTAACCAGTGCTAGTCAAATCACCTGGGGTTTAAATGCTGTAGGTGATTGATGTGTATCACTGTGTATTTGTTATTATCTTGCACAGCCAGTATCACCTTATGTGTGTCCAAAAAAAAGTGCACTTGTTCACTATGTAGGGTACTATGTAGTGAGTCAGCCATTTTGGAGTGGTGTCCGAAATTTCAACCGTCAGTTTCACACACTAGTTAGCACACTACAAAATTGCAATGTGATATCCCGACACTGTTCACTACACTAAAACACATGTACCATCAGGTTTCTTTTACTATGCCCTACATAGTGAACGAGTGCACATTTCGGACACACTCCACTACTGTTATCGCGTGAAAGTCAAAAAGAGGAGTGAGGCGGAGGGAGGAGAGACGGGGGAAAGTGGGGCTTCAAACAGAGGAGATTCAGTCTCTCTCCGCGAAGAACAATAGTATCCAGGGCTGGACTGGGACAAAAAATGACCCAGTCACATTTTGAGCCACGGTCCGGGGGTGGGTGTGGGACGCGATCCGGGCCGACAGATGGGATTTTGTGCCAGGCCAAAATTGACATTGGCGGACCAGGAGTTTGCCTGGTGGGCTGACGTGAAGTTTGGACCGTCTGCCAGCCCAGATCGCTTTCCACAGCCTGCACACCAAACCCCGCCCACGCACACCAGACCCCGCCTCATGACATAACGAGTGTTTATACGACAGAGATGAATTGCCAAGATCCGGCTCACTATTTAAGCAACATTTAGTAAAAACCTAACCTCCCGTCACCTCCCCCTTTTCACCTCTATAGCAAACACTATAGTGAATGAGTGAACAAGTGCACTTTTCGGACACAGCTCTTGTTTATTCAACACTTTAGTATAACTATAATTAAGTCCCAATGGAGTTCCAGTTTTCACTGTTGCCAAGTCTTCTCTGGGTTGTGTCATGAACGGAGGGGGCAGCCAGTGGTCACTGACAAGATTTTGTGTTTAGAAGAGACAGTATGGCCTGTGACGCTTTCACTTTGAGTTAAGTCAGATCTCAGTGTTCCCCTCAGTGCATTTTCCCCTCGGACCAGTTCCTGACTCCTTCTACAGACACATACTTACTTAAAAATCTAGTGAACTTTTGTCTGTTTATTTACAGCATATGATTTATCCTCTTCAACTATAGTGGTCAGTTTTTCCACCCCACAGCACCTTTAGCAGCAGAAAACCTTCTCAGGATTCATATAGGCATGATGTTCTCTTCTGTATTTGGTAAAAAAACACATTGCACCTGAAGCCTATGATGCTTTTGCAAATACTATTCCAGATGAAAATAAAGCTACAAAGCATGACATGACCACTACAATTATGGTGAAATTAACAAAAAAGCACCAAACTGGAGCATTCACCATCAAACAGTAACATAATAACATATTTTCCTCAACACCTTATAAGCTTTATCATTTTACAAGGAGCTAGAACCTACATACACAACCTTTAGGTTTTTTAGTTGAAGCCTTTAGTCGGTTCTCCACTGACTGGTACCAGCTCAGTTCGGTTCTACTCTGTTCAATTTGGTTTCAGACCAACAGTTTTCCACTGCAACTGGTTGCTATAGCGACCAAACCTTCTGAGCAGCAGCCCGAGCGGAGCACTGTAAGCTAAGGTAATCAACCCGGCATCAATACAATCGCCAGCATGAATGAAATCAGAGGGGTTTTACTTCTTATCCTTGGTTTGTGATTGTTTGCTACAAAACAGAGACAATTGGCACCAGACAAGGCTTAAAGAAGCAACATTAGGCTAATGCTAATGCTAATGTCAACAACACTGGTGCAATCATAGTGACCACCAGTCAGTAACCTCCAATCGTACATGTCATTATTTAGTATCGGTTCAGCACGCTTAGAACCTCGGCCAAGGTGGTACCAAAAATGGTACCGGGGACCAGGGACCAGATTTTAGAGATGGAAAATTTAAAAAAAAAAGCGAATAGAACCGAGCCGAGCTGGTACCAGTCAGTGGAAAATCCCCAATAGAGCATGTTGCCCTTTTAAGGGTCCGTGACAATTGGTTTAATGGTCACTGCATTAGGGAACAGTGCAGAACTCCAGAGAACCCTTTATGGCACCACCTATACGGAGGTTTAACTTGGTTGATTCATTTGGTTGTTGTTTTTATTTATTCAGCTTGTAAGTTCCTGTAATATCCAAAGGCAAATGTACTCTTGACTTTGAGCTGCAGCCAGTGTATAAAATACCCCGCCGTGATGGAGGTGCTTACTTTCTTGCTCTGGCTGGTCGCCAACTCCTAGCTTGGGTGTCAGTGAAACGATTGGTTAAAAACTCTTCATCTGAAACGCTGGCTGAATCTCTGCTGCTGGGATACTGAGCATGTGATTTACAAGGACCTCACACAAAACTGGGCAGAAGATCTCGCCGCTAATTACAGTTTCTAAACTGCAGCTGTATGGCCAGTGTTTGTTTTGGTATTAAGGAGAGAAATTTGCCATTTCCAGATTAAATCCGATCAAAAATAATTGTTGAACAGTGTGAACAGTTCCTCTGTATTAAACCCATTTTAAAGCAGTGTGTGGGGACTTGCTCAAGGGTGCCTCAGTTGTGCCACTAGCAGTCCTGGGAATCAAACCCATGACCCTCTAATCACAGTGGCAACTCCCTAACCACGAGGCCACCTGCTACTCCAAAAATAACACTGTAACCAAGACACATTTGTAATGAAGCATCTTTTTAGAACATGTTATAAAAGTTTATTTAAGGACACGCCCCCTTTAGACCTTTGGCTTTGTAATGATTTCCTTCTCTTTTCCCTTTTTTTGTTTTTTTATGTTCTGTCTTCCTCCTGATTTCTTGTCTATGTTGTCGTTTACTCTACATATGTGTTTGTTTATGTGTCTGTTCCATGCGAGTCTGTTTTGGTCTTTTTTGGCCCCGCCTTAGCTCCGCCTCCTGATTATCCTGTTCCCCTGTGTCTTGTTCCAGTCTGCTCAATTGCCTGGGTGTTTCTCGTTTGTTTAGTTAGTATAAATATCCCCTGTTTTCAGTCTAGTCTTGTTGATTCTTAATGTATTTGCTTAGTTTTTCTTGTGTTATGTTTTCTTTCTTATTAGTTTGTTCTGTGTTTTATGTTGTGCTTCTCGCTTTATATTTCTGCCCCCCTTGTGTTCATATTTATGTATTTCCCACCCCGGTCTCTTTATTTTTATTTTATCAGTCCCTGTGTTAGTCCAGTGTCCTGTTGAGCTCCTCATTTAGTCTCCTGTTTCTCGTTCTTTCGCCAATAAAGTTTGTGATCCTTCTCCACACATGACGTCTTCTTTTGTCAGGCTTTCATTAGACCTTCTCTGTAATTCATATCTTGGTTTGTAGCTGTTTTTTTAAACTGAAAAATAGCTAAACAGTGAGGGAAATCTTGGATCTCTCATGAAACAGAGCTGGCGTAGCTGGTTTTAAAGCGAGCCCAGATTGAAATCCTATGGTTAAACCACACTGAAGAAGTTTAAGCATGAGTTACCAAAGTTTCCAAAGCAAAACTGAGCTATTATCATTAAAACATCTAAACACAGCCTTAGATTCAGCGATGCCTTTACCCAGCATTCCTCACAGGCCTTTTCTTTCTGCTGCTTGGGACAGAAGAGTGGGAATTATCTCGGGTCAGACTGCGGGGCGAAAACCTTCTCTTTTTTCCATCCAAGACACAGATGTACGGCCTCTTGCATCATCCCTTTGAAAGGGTTTCAGATCAAACCCCCACGCGGCCGTAGGCTCGCCGCTCTCGGGGGCCGGCGGCGGGCTGTTTGTAACTCGGGAGTGCTGCGAATGGCTGTGTGTTTTTGAGCATGTCCCGCTGACGGCTCTGCCGCAGTGATGTGTGGACAAAACTTCAGTTTTCATTTTTTTGTTGATTCTTCCGCACTGTAGAGTCTTATCTATTACCACTGTGTGTGGCTGCACCCTCTGCACCACAGCACACACACACGCACACACACACACACCGTATCTTCAGCTGAATCTCTGACACAGACACCTTGGACACCTTGTCTTTCATCACTGAACGCTCCATTTGATTTGACTACTCTATTATAGTGCATATATATATCAGTGCATATGAATGAAAAGGGCATCAATACCTGGACAGATTCAATATCTGTGTGTGTGTGTCTCTCTCTCTCTCTCATTTGTTCTCTGTCTCTCTCTCTCTCTCTCTCTCTCTTTCTCTTTCTCCTTTTCTCTCTCTCTCTCTCTCTCTCTCTCTCTCTTTCTCTTTCTCATTTTCTCTCTCTCTCTCTCTCTCTTTCTCTTTCTCTCTCTCCTTTTCTCTCTCTTTCTCTCTCTGTCTCTCTCTGTCTCTCTCTGTGTTTGTGTGTATATATATTTTTTTAAAATATGCATGTATGTATATAGATAGATGGATAAATAGATAAACATGCTCACACACACACACACACTTGTATATATATAGTATATATCTCTGAACATATGAACGTCTCAGTTGTGAAAATGAATTATTAATGAGAGTTATGTTTTTGTGAGCTGTATTCAGACATATATAGAGACTCTGCCAGCACGTCAGTGACGGTTCATATCGAGTCATTGAATCCATTTGCTGCAGACGAATTGCTTCACCCTCAAACCGTAATCTCTGTAAATCCAGGGCCCTTTCTGGATTGCTAACGTCAGCTTTGTCAATTAGTCTCCCATGGCTTAAAGTGGACCGTTTCAGAGTAACCTGCACACAAAAGGGATTCGATCTTGTGAAGGGTTTGATCTTGTTACGTGTAATCCCACACCTTGCTGTCAAGTAGTCTTCTTGTTTGACCCAGCCGGTGATTGCTAACGTGCTTCAGTCTTTTTGGGCCCAGAATACAATTTAATTAATGGAGCTGGCCTGCCTCTTCTAATTTTTGGGATTTTGGCCTGCTTCCCTGCTTCAGTTTTTAAATGCAAATCCCTATGGCACAGATGAAGTGGCTCTTTACGTTTATTAAATCGCAAACCACTGTAATGAGCCTTCCAATTTTAGATGCTCCAAGAGCTATAGCTTTCATACAATTTGTCAAATTGTGCATATCCACTTTACTGGTAACCTCTTTACTCCCACTCACGGGCTACTTTATTAGAAACCACCACCGTGTGCTCCCACTCAGGGGCCACTTTAATAGAAACACCCACCTTGCCCTTCCACCCACTGGCCACTTTACCAGAAAGACATATCTTTGGCTTTCACTCAGTGGTCACTTTATTAGAAACACCAAAGCTTGTGTTACAAGTAAACTAGTTCCGCAGAAATTGTATTATTTCAGATTCAGATTTTATTTGCCACATACAGCATCACACATGGTATGACATGCAGTGAAATGCTCTTTGCGACGCCTGATCTTAAAACAGTTACAAAACAAACAAATAAACAAACAAACAAAAAAAAAAATGTAAAAAAGTAAGAACAGTAGAAATAGTATGCCCAGAGAATAAAGTGCAGGTGCATTACCAACAAGACATACCTGTATGATATACCTATAAGAACTATCTGGAGTGGGGTATATATGGATATGAATGCAATATGAATAGAGTCACAGTTGCAGGTATTAAAGTACAGTGCATAGTTAACCTGTACTGTACTTACCTGTACATAGTTAACTGGTGTTATTATAGATTGATCAGCAAACCAGTAGAAACTGTATGACGGTACAGTGTAGGTGCATTATAGGGCTGTAACGGTACATGGGCCACGGTTTGGTACATGATGTCTTTCGGAGAATACACGGTATGACAGAGAAGACGTGATTGAAGTAATACGGAAACACAGAGGGACCAAAAAGCACAAGTAAATCATAAACCTGGGTCGTAGTGTGCTGCAATAGTGCCACCTACTGGCGTAACACTTACACATAGATGAAAATATAAGTAAGAGTGTGTGTTTACTGGTTAATACACTGCTGTTTATTGAAAATTAGCTAAAACAAACAAAGCCTCATTCTTTAGAACTTTTTGTTGCTTAACTTTGCTGTATCGTGAACCGTACTGAACCTTGACCCCAAAACCGAGGTACGTACCGAAACGTGACATCTGTGTAGCGTTACACCCCTAGCACATTACCAGCGAGACATACATGAATGTATCTATGAAATATATGGGGTGGACTATTAATGTGGATTTGAATGTGATATGGATAGCACCACAGTTGCAGATGCTAAAGTACAGTATAAGGTTATCTGTAGTATTTCTATCTACCTCTCTTACTGACCACACCTCTTTGTGTATATTGTTTAGTGCAGTAGGTAGCTTCCTTGAAGCCCCCCTTGCCTGTGTCCAAGACAAGCCAGACCCCCCTAGCCCAACTCCTACCCGCATAGATGCACTAAAAGATGAGTTATTAAATGATTAATTACAAACTTTTATTTGCAAAAATATATACTCTTATACACACACACACACACACACACATCTTTACGTTTCTCAGGCACTGGGAATTTATTAATTTAATTTCTAAAAATATAATTTTTGTTCTCTCACCCGGACCCCAGGTTTAGGGTTTTATTTTGACTTTTACATTATATTCTATACTGTCTATGTGTGTCTGTGCAGTTCTGATTCTGAGTAAGGGCTTCTAACACAAACTGTGCTTCAACAGATGGGCCACTGTGCACCAGTTAGATGGCACTAATTACAAGGGGTTCTATAATGAAGGTGTCATGTGGATTTTCCCAACTTGTGGGCAGAGACTACACTGGGAGTTCTCCCAGGTTCAAAGATCTCGTGTTTTTCTCTGTTTGTTTGGGATTTCAATCTGGGCTTGCTTTAAAGACCTAAAATGTTCTTTATGGTTCATTTGCGTATGATGTCGTTTTAAAACTCCACTAATAGTCAATATTATTATTATTATTACTACCTGCTTTTAAATGGTTCTACGTCTGACACCTGGGCGGCACGGTGGCGCAGGGGTTAGCACTGTTGCCTCACAGTGAGAAGGTCCTGGGTTCGAGTCCCGGGTTGGGC
>JBBPDH010185112.1:6334-18279 GCA_037974565.1 Clupeocharax schoutedeni | reverse complement strand
TTTTCAGTAAAGAAAAAAAAGAGAACATGCAATTAAAGATTTCTCCTGTACATATATTGAATTGATGACAAAAATCTCTGAATCTTGAATCTTTGAGCAGAGCAAGATGTAAGAACCATGCTTGTGGTGACAGTAAGGAAAGTACAGCAAACGCTACAGGATGGAAATCTATTAATCAACATGGCAAAAAGAGAATAAGAAGACACCAGTTGCCTTCTGTTTGACACTGGACCTCCTCTCTGGACGTCTCTCACAAGATACATAGCTTTCCTTATTGCCCTATGTGTGTGTGTGTGTGTGTGTGTGTGTGTGTGTGTGTGTTTGTGTGTAAGTAGGGAGTAGAGGGTGAGGTTGGGGTGTTGCAGGGGGACCACAGACTAAGCCAAGCTCAACACACTGAGTTTTCTGTTTCGGTTCTCTGTGGCAAAACAGATGTGAGCTTTAATCAGAAGCACCAGCAGCACTTTCTGAATACATTTAAATATCAATGTCACCCTGCTCCCTATCAGGACTGCAGGAGTCATACCACTCTTTTATGCCCACATCATTCCTGTCCTGATTGCAGTGCTGGAATTGAGCTTTCACTTAGATATCCACTCCCTGTTATTATTAAAGATGGATTTGGAGGCAAAGTCTTCTGGAGCCTGGTACGAATAAACATGATAGCTAACAGTTCTGTTAAAATCCACATCACTGTGGACACTGACCATCTGAGCAAACATACTGTCTGCAGAGATTCATGTATCTATATTTGCTCCGAACGTACATTATTTAAACACAGCAGTCGGCTTTAACATAGTATGAAACTTTCATGATAAATGCACTAACAGAAATGCTGTGCATAAACTAACATGAAGAGAAATGAGTGTTTTTTCCAATTTTGGAGATAATTTTTTGGCTAGAGATGATATGAATGTCTTAAAGCAGCACCATGTTCTACTGTAAATTAATATAAGACAACACATTAATAATATTTCTGTCTTAATAAAACCTCTATGAGAAGAGAAAAATGCTCAAAACATTAAAAGTACGTTAACATGAAGGCTATTTCTTAGGGCTGGGCGATTTGGCCTAAAACCTAAATCTCGATTAATTGAACATTTTAACGCGATTACGATTAATGAATGATTATTTAATTAATTAATTTATTTTTTTGCCCTCGTAGTTCACTGCCAAGTTTTGTACAGTAAATATGCTCACATATTACAAGTGAGAGATTTTTGAATGAAGGGTGCATTACTTGATTATTAAATAATTGAAGGAAACACACACTATCTACTATCTATATTTTTAAAGGGAACATAATCGAAATAATCGACCTGGAAAAATTTGATCGATTATAGATTCTCAATGTCAGTTTCAATTACTTTTCAATTAATCGCCCAGCCCTACTATTTCTTTTAAACCACTTGTCAAATGTTCAGACAGAATACAGAGATTTGCACAAGTCATTTTTACCAAGTCCAAGTCAAGTCTCAAGTCTTTGAATGAACGTTTAGAAGATATGCTAATTGGCCACGCCCCGTGATTACAATTGGCTGTCACTTAGCAGGGGGTTGGGCCCTCACCAACATGGAGGATTTTCCTTAAATGATCTTAAATCTAAATATTAAATAAAAAAAATATTTCTCTCACTCTAAATGTGAAACTCCACAGTTAGATGGGGCTTGGTGACCCCTTTCCAACGACCGCTCGAAAACCGTTATTAGCTGAAAACTAAACATCTCGTGCAAAAGTAATGGGACACCAGGGCGGGCTGAGCTGTTTTCGGTTAGTTGGAAAGAGTGCGGGATATAAATAAATAATTCCATGAAATGAACATTGTTTACAAGTTTTGATTCACGAGTCACAGCACCCATGTCCGAGTCAAGTCTCAAGTCATTGAAAGCAAGTCTAAAGTCAAGTCACAAGTCTTTTTTTTGTGCGACTTAAGTGCGACTCGAGTCCGAGTCTCAGACTTGAGTCCCCATCTCTGACAGAATACAGGTCAGCTGACTTTCAAATGGCATTAAAAATGTGTTGAGTCTTATTAGACTTTTCACATGTCATAGCCTTAAAACAGGCTTTCAATCCAAGACCTTTTAGAACTATGGCTTTTAAAGGCTTTTGTGAATGTATTCACTAGCTTGCTGTTTTTGAAAACAGCCAGAGCCGCAGCTATCAGAGAGTTGTAGCTATTTTGATCACTCTCTGCATTAACCTCTGAGCTCTACATCCGCCCACATGACCCAAACGTGGAGGAATGCAGCTGACATGGGGTTCCTATTGAATGGCTGTGGTGACTTTACCGATGGATAAACAGGTCCTCACCTGCTCTAAAATCCATAGGTTTTACAATGTGCATGCCTGCACATACAGCACTGAGCTCCAGACAGTCATACAGTTCTCACTTTATCCCCAGTCACCTTCAATGAGAGCATTAAAGCAGTGGTCCAGACAGTAGAGCCATGTTTTGCAGAAGTACAAGCCTGCCAGTTTCACAATATGAAGGTAAATGTCAAACATAATAGCTGAAACAATAATGGCTGCAGAGGACACACAACAAAGTTCATTCAGAAATGTCAAATCTGCCAACATAAAATCAAGTATCACCAAAACACCACCTCCAGGACTAATGCCATTCTGTTATCAAGGACAACCTTATCACAATATGAGAGCATTGTATTTATTATTAGTATGTGATAAAGTATGTGAAACCTCATAGGCAAGTCTGTTTGAGATCACCTTACCTTATCAATGTGTGATGAATAAGGAATTGCATAATCTGACCTTGTGGATTATAAGAGCTTTCATTTACTACGTTAGCCTTATGGCTCTAAGTGGCAAACCTCAGACACCAAACATGCCTTACCTGATCAAGCACTTTTGGGGAACCAAGAAACTTGGATAAGTCTAATTTGTGGCAAATTATTTAATCAATATGAATAATTAAGAAGCACACCTCATAGAGAAAGACAGAGACTAAATAAACAAAACAGGGTGGGTAGAGAAGAAATGATGGCTGCAGTGTTTATAATCGTTTATGCTAATAATCCTTCAATTACAGGTAATTGGGCCCCGCACTCTATGACTCTTATGGATTTTATCACTCAGTCTAATTGGATGTGAAAGACTGGCAAAAGCAGTTTTATCTCTGCAACATCAGACGATGAAGAGGTTTGCTTCAGCCTTCAGTGTAAATACTGGGCTACATTAGTGGAGCAGAAAAGGTGAGCTAACAGCGATCGCAACAGACATCTTGATGTGATCTGTGGTTGTGCGCTGGTGCACTCTCACAGTTTTGTGCACAAAACCAAAATCTTACCTCCAGATCTTTCAAGACACCTAGACTGATATAAAACCTATTTTCACTGAGTGGAAAAAGTAAATATTATGCTAATATGTGCACAGAGTGGGATCCTACCAGACAGATGTTTCGAGGGTGAGTGCACAGTCAGGTGCATGAGAGGCTCTTTCTCACTTCACTCTTAAAGCTCTAATTTCAGAACACCATAAAGTGCAGTCTACTAGAGAAAGAGTTCAAGAACTGTGTGCAATGCTAAATGCCAAAATGTCATGAGGGGTGCAGGATTCTCTCCAAAAAGGGGCCAATTTGTAACATTTTCTGTACACAATTCATGGATCTGGTTAGACCCTAAAATGCCTCAATTCACTGGCAGTAACAACAGAAAATAGTAATATGATTATTTTTACTTCTAGGGTAAAAAGGTGAAATTTGCAAAAGCAAAAACATTACTGATGTGGGTTCAAGTGTAGTTATTTATGGGGGAAGTAATGACCCGCTGGCTTAATTGCTACATCACTATTTTTATGTTCATTTTTTTTAAAGAACAGCAATGGGTAGAAGACTGCAAGTGTAAAGCAGGAGAGTCACTGCAGGTGACTCCTACATCATAATTATTATTTGGCAGGGGTCAGGGCACTTGCTCACAGATAAACAGGAAATTCAAGGCCTAGAACAGAGCATATAAAACACTAATAACAGAAATGCATAAATACAGAAAACAGTTCCAAAACTCTATTGAAAAATCTTCAGACTTTTAGCAGAAACCAAGGCACTAGGCAAAGAGTGCTGCATTTGTCTTTAAAAGCAAGCTGACAGGTAACAATTTCATGCCCATGAGCAGAATATTCAGAATAACCCCCTTCGAAACTACAAGCTTGTTTCGCTCTCGTCTTTGGTTGCCACAAATTTAACCCTTTGTGTGAGTTCTTTAACTAAATACCTGCCCTGAGGAGTGTTCTTCTGAAATTTCATGCTAACATTCAGAGTGTCACTGTTACCTGAAGCAACGACTCTGATGGTAGTTTTTGTATCATAATACTGGTCTCTCTGTTCTCCAATGTTGTAATCAAATTTTTGTAAATGTACCGTACTGTGCAAAAGTCTTAGGCTCCTTAGCAAACTGTTTAAAGCCATCTGAGCAAGCAAGGTTAGAAGAACACAGGTTCAGTTCCAGATTTCACCTTGATTCCATCAGCCTTTCCATGGATTCGTGAAACTCAGTAGCTCCTGATTTAATTTAATGAAGTATTAATTGAGCCGAATCAGGTATTCCATGAGGAGAGATCTGGGAATGAATACGCAAACACGAAGACATACATGACTATTTACTGTATTAATATCACTTGAATACATTCTAATATTAGCTTTTAAAAGCATATACCCAGCTAAACAATAGAAGTATCAGGTGTAAATATAAATATAAGAATTTTGCACAGTACTGAGATGAGTGAGAGGTCACCCCATGTTGTTTGTACTCCTGAAAGGTGAAAAATAAACATATACAATATGAAGGATGAATGGAAGAGTGAGTTTAGAAGGTTGTCAGCTGTGCTTGATATGTGTATAGTTAGAGAGTAAGTGAATTAATCTGGCAACCCATTGGCACTGTGATATTGCAGTAACAATTTTTCCTGCACTTTACTGAGACTCAACTTTGAACAGGGCACAGAAGAACCCCTTTTGTTTCCCTGAAGAACCTTCCAAATCAGTGGTTTCAGCTCAATTTAAAGGATCACTGAAAGGAACTTCGGGGAGCCAAAGTTCTTCCATGGCCTGAATTCAAAAAATTATATTGGTCGCTGCTTTATGGGGCTGAAAAAACAGCTTCCTCATGTAACAAAAAAATATGTTTCTGTATGATGTGCATTAAGGCTTGGGCGAGAGGAAATGAGTAGCCTCGTTTATTTCTAATACAATGGCAGCCACAGCAGTACTGTAGATGCTGACAGCTTGCTCCAATAAAGGGCATGTTTGGAGCTGAGCACATGGCCGTGGCAGAGCCCCAGAGGCGGCCCGTGTGTTTATGAGCTCATCACTCGTGCGTTGGTGCAACCGCATACACTCACTATTTCACATATTAGAACACAAAGGCTCCTCCGCTCATCATTACAATCATATAGCGGTACAGGACCAGAGGGGACTGACACATTGTGGCCTGTATACACTTTAGAGAGGATGAGGGGGCATTATGCAAAATACCTGGTGTTTCTCATGCATGCAGGCTCAAAAACTAAAAATGAGAACAACCAAGTGACTGCTTCTAATTCATTTATCTATAAAACTTGAGAGATGTGTGTGCCTATATGAACATGGGTTGTCTTAACTGAATTAAACAAACGAAAATAAGGTATGTGCCATTTTTTATTTAAAACAATTAAATACAGTACATTATATTGTCATTTTTAAATATGTTTTTGACTGAGCATGTGATGTAAAACTACAGAGATGCTGCAGACAACATGCTGAACTTCACACGGCTAGAGAAGCCAACCTTCTGCTCTGATCCTCCTCGATCTCTCCGCTGCTTTCGACACAGTCAACCAGATCCTTCTCACCACTCTCTTCGACCTCGGTATCTCAGGCACAGCCTGGCAATGGTTCGCATCATACCTCGATGACCGGAGGTACCAGGTAGTCTGGCAAGACACCCAGTTTGCTCCACATAGACTATCCACTGGTGTCCCACAGGGCTTGGCCTTAGGACCACTTCTCTTTTATCTTTATACTGGTTCTCTTGGGTATGTAATAGCCTCACATGGTTTCTCATATCACTTCTACGCTGATGATACACAACTTATTCTCTCTTTCCCTTCCAACAACGACCAGGCCTCAACCTGCATCTCGGACTGCCTGGCCAAGATTTCCTCTTGGATGGCGGCCCACCACCTCAAGCTGAACCCCAGCAAGACCGAGCTCCTCATCATCAAAGGGAGTCCGTCACCAAGCCATGTTCTCTCCGTCTCTTTTGGGAACTCGACTATCGTCCCTTCCAAGAAGGTAAGAAATCTTGATGTTACACTAGATGAAGATCTGTCTTTCTTGCCACAGGTTGACCAGATCTCTAGAACATGCAGATACCTTCTCTACAGCATCAGAAGAATCCAACCCTTCCTCACCACAAAAGCTACACAGATTCTTGTCCAGTCCCTGGTCATTTCCAAACTGGAATACTGAAACTCTCTACTGGCTGGACTTCCACAGAAGTTAAACAAACCGCTTCAACTGATTCAAAATGTGGCTGCCAGGTTAGTGTTCAACGTTCCTAAGTTCACTCACAGCACACTTCTACTTAGGAACCTCCACTAGTTCCCTTTGGCTGCTCGTGTTAAGTTCAAATCCTTAACTCTTGCTTTTAAGGCCAAAAACAGACTTGCACCCCCATACATAACAACATTGATCAAACAACTTGTCACTTCTCATCCTCTCAGGGCTTCAAGCACAGCTCGTCTTGAGCCTCTGCCTCTCAAGAGAAGAGGGAAACATGCATCAAGACTCTTCTCAGTCCTGGCTCCCCTGTGGTGGAATGCACTCCTTCTTCCAGTCCAATCGGCAGAGTCCTTCAAGTTTTCATGCGTCACCTGAAGACCCACCTTTTCAAGGAGCACTTTGGCGACTAACTACGTCCCTTTTCTACTGCTTAAAAAAAATTCTGTTCCCTTAACTTCTCTATGACTTGCGTTGTTCTTCTCTATGGCTTATTTAGTGATGGGTTAGGTATTGTCTAATTAGTATTTGACAGTTGTTGTATAGATGCTCTGACTGCAGTATATTGGTTAAATACTTGACTCAGATTTAAGCTGTTTTTCAGGTAAGAAACAGTTGTGGACTTCTTAAGCACTGATGTACGTCACTCTGGATAAGAGCGTCAGCTAAATGCCGTAAATGTAAAATGTAAAATGCTGTGTCTCATCATCTAATCAAAGCTAAACATCTGTAGCTTCTGTGCGATTCTTAGTTCCCTCTAGTGCAAACTGTCTTTTGACATATGGTTCTAGGAACCTTCACATTATTTTGAGTTTTTTATAGAACTATCTATAGAAAAATCCTTCAAGAAATGCTTTCTATGGCTTCTATCAGCACTGAACAAGAGCTAATGTTTGGAAACAGCATCTGTTCTGATACGTATTCCGCTGAACCAACATCTGCAACCATTTTCCACCTTTTCCAAGCACATGAGCTATGAATTGCTTATACTGTTTATCAGTTTTCTGCAAAACACAAAGACAAAATGAACCCAATTTGCACCTGAAACTGCTGCAAATGTTTAAGCACATCTAGCCCAAAGTACAGTAGCAGGTGTGAACTCTTTTATTTTTATTCTGTATTGTGCCTGACTGCCACCAGTTGCCCTTCGGGGATCTTTTGAACTTGAAAAAAAACAAAAAAACAATGGGGATAGCAGAAGAAAAAGAATGCAAGAGTAAATAAAGCAGGGAAAGAGGGAGATAGAAACAGAATTATGTATAAATGTAATGGTGCAATTTGTCCGTCAGTGTTTCTTGTCACAGACAGTAACTCCCTCAGATGGAAGTGTGACTCAGTGGGCATCATGGGAGATCCATCAGTGGGCGGCACTGATGACTCCTCAGCAGTATGGCTGCAGAGACTCGCAGCCTAACCATGTGTTACATCAGTCACGTCGCACATTCTTCTTCTTCTCATAGACTCATCCCTCCTTCTCCTCTCTGATTTATCCTCTCTTCACAACAACTCGTCTTTTGTATATATGTATATATTACTTAGCTTTTTTTAGCTTGAAATTTCAACACATGTTAACAGAGGTGACCTCTGTTGGCAGCAAGTGACTTTGTTATTAGGTTAAAGCTAAAAGTGCCGGTGGCAACTCAAAGATGCACCCATAGATGTATTATTCACTGCTCCACTTCTGACAGCCATGAATATGCACTTAGAGGTCTTGAAGCAGCAAGACATTTCTTATGCAAGCAGGATACAGTTCATGTACAGTAGAAAATCAACACTTTTCAAGGCACCAAAAAGGTTTTCTGGAAAAATACCAACTTCTTTTGGATCCCTGAAGGACATTTTGATGAATGGATTTGAAAGAACTGAGGGTTGTGTGTGTCCCAAAGCTTTTAAATGTGCAATAACCTTCTCATACCAATGCTTATTAAATCTTTTCCCCTAGAACTGCACATTCAGGAACAGCAATTATTATCAGAATGTAATAAAGCTGTTGATCATTTAAACATGAGCTATGTTGCCACCTGATTTATAATATAAAGCCAGGGCAAAGCTTTGGAACTACCCTTTAAAATCATACACCATTGTCACGACTCATTCCTCTTGTGAGCTTAGATCTGTGTACTTACAGTATTTGAGGTGGGAGGGCAAGCAGAGTGGGAGTGGAGTGGAAGACGTGAGTCCGCTGTGGTATGCAATTAGCATGCTGAGGAAGGACATCAGCACCCTCTATCACACAGCTAGTGGTTTGTGGAAAAGTTTCGAATAACTGTAGCCCTCGTGCCCTCTGTTTTTAAAGTGAAGGAGGAAATGGTGAAAGTTGGACCTAAACCAGTCAACAATATTATCTGATAAGATATGTTTTCGTCAGCCAACCTTTCATGTTAAGGGAAAATATCATTTTCTGGCTGTTCGCGGCTGCAATTAGGGGAACAGATGCAGGCAATCATCTTTCAATTGGGCTCTCAACTAACTAAATGTTGCCAAGAAAACTGCAGGAACGCTACCTTGGCGACAGGTGTGTATGAATGTATGTTAGTCCCTTACTGGTAGCCCAGATTGGGTTATTATGCGGCCCATTTGAGACTTACTTAGGATGATAAAAAAACAGAAATGAGGGTAAGTGCAAGTAAATGGCACCAAAATGAATAATGATGATTATTCATGCGCTAATAATGTAGGCTTTAGATGCGCTACAATATCATCTCCAAAGGGCAGAAATGTACTTTTTGAGAGTGGTATTAGGCTCTAATTGCTTTTCCATGATCGCAGACTGCCGTGCAAAACACATTGTTTTCCCATTTTCTTTTCACTGTTCACCTAGGCTCGCATCAATATGCACATATTCACACACACATACACACACACACACACACACACACACACACACAAACACACACACAAATATACAGTCTCAGAAATGAGGATGATGATGATGATGATAAATGCCATGCACCAGAAAAAAGGCTGATTGAAATTTTTATTGACTCATTTTCATTATCATTAGCAATTATTGACTCTTGCTCTGCTTCTGAATCACAATCAGTCGGCTTGTGTGTGAGAGCGAAACCTCATTTTTACATCCTGTTCCTTTCACCTCTTTAAGCCTCTCTCTTCTGTTCGCTTTTCTGTTACCATATTCTCTTTCTCTTTGTTTCTAATTACTGCAACTTCTTGTTTTAGAAGGGATCGCAGCATATAAATCATATCGGTGACGGCTGATCATTTCTATCAAACGATGCATCAACAGCAGGCGGACAGTTCGATTTAACAGATGATTCAAACCAGTATCTCATAGTGTATCCATCAACAGAGCAGAAGTTGGGGTACTACTCTGAAACATCTGTAATTTGTCCAAAATCCTAGATTCTATCGACAAACCATTCCACAGGCCCCTGTTGACAAATCAAAACTATAGTCCAGAATGTTTCAAGAATGATTTGATGACTCTGGGGTATTTTACTTCATAACTTTAACACAGTAGTATTACCCAGGGTTGCCACCTGTCAATCTCCACAGGAGGCCTGAGTCTATCACAGGGCAGACAAACACAGACAAATACATTCATACAAAGTGGCAAAGCTAATGTAGCATTTCTAACTAATTTAGCATGTCTTTGGGTGGAAAATATGCATGTGGGAGGAAACCAGAGCACCCAGCACAAACCCACACACCAGAGACTGTAAGGTGGTATCAGTCGTGTCCTATTTTGATTGCGCATCCCTAATGTGATCTATTTTGGGCATTTAAATGTTCAAAAAAGTTGATGTCAATGTCAATACTAAAAGCAAATGCTATAACGAGTTTGGGTATTTCTATATCTATAAGCCTCCCTGTTTCTAACAGGTCCATGTTAGGACTAGGCCAGTGGTGTTTGAATTAGAGTAGGTTGCCCTCATTAACCCTCATGTGGTGAGTCTCCAATCTAAAAAAAAAAAAATCTAAAACGCAATCACTGTTGACTTCATTATGTGACAACCAAGTCATCTCTGCTTTGAATGACTTTATCCAGTCTGTTCAGTGTACAGTGAGTCACTTTGAGCCTTAGTAAATACTCCCCAGTACTTAATTCCTATTTCACTTAACAGATTGCAATAGTAAGCAAAAAACGAGGAAAAAACGAGAAAGAAAACTTAAAACACAGCAGTAAAAACTTGCACAAGCTTACTCATGACTTATGAGAACTGATCACATGACACATTAAAGCCCAGATTTGATCACAAATGCAAGCTCCACAGAAATAATCGTGACAAGCAGCACCCTAAAGAAGGATTTCCTCAGAAGGACATTTTATTGGCCAAAGGTTGATTCTGACCTCTTTACACAACATTTAATTCTTCTGAGTGACATCCCTGCATGTGTCATAAAAGAATGAAAGGCCCCATGAATGAAAAATATTCAATTACCACCAACAGTGAAGGTGTGTCGAATGGAATGTAATCCAAGGTCACTGGAACACTTCATGGAGCTAAAAGTGTATTCAGTGGTATCAAATGCCTGCTATCGTTGGTTGACAGCATGACCATGACCCTGTGAGGGTGGTACAGAGAGTGTGTGGGTTTGTGTGGTAGCATTCCTCTGGGCTAAAGAATGGCATGCACTTACAGAGTTACTATAGCGTTTCTCTGCAGTGCTTGTTTATGTAGTTAAATAACTTTAGGACGCATTTTCATCAAATTTTAATTTACACTCAGCACTCGCGTTTCGACCGGCAGAGAAAGAACATTAACAAAAGCAAAAGATATTAATGAGTGGAGCCAGCCTGAAGACGTGTTCAGATGTGTGCTCCCACTTGTTTTGAGCAAAGGAGATCAATCATCACCTCCACTTTGGTTTAAGTCATTAGTTCTGAAATTAGAAAGCTGCAAAGGAACAAGAAGGGGTGAAGATTTATTTTTCAAAAGCTATATCTCTGCTTAGTATTTCTTAAATCTGCTCTGGGCACATCTACAAAGTGCCAGTCTGTTTATAAATAGTAAATCCAGCACCCACTTACAGAATGAGCTGTAATGTTTTATAAAAGTTATATGTGCCTCTTGTATAGGAAGGTCAGCAACAGGCTCTGATGAGTGGGGGTGGAGTAGGGGGGCAAAAGTGGGGCTCGGGGGCAGTTACTACCCATGAAAGAGGCCTTTGGCTAAAAAAAAGTCTGTGAAGTGCTGCTTTAATGCTCGAAAAGCTGAGGGCTTTTTGGAAATCCTTCTAACTTTAAATGAGCCGCCATCAACCAGGGCAGTTTAACTCAAGTCTAAGGGAAGAGACTGAAGTTGCACATTAATGCAGGAACATTTCATGCAGTTTTCCACCATTTCTAATGGTCCATTCATCTTCATATTATGTAATGGGCAGACTCAGGAACATGATCTATTCAACAAACTGACTTGCCTATTTGGTCAAGGCTGAACAGTATTCAAACTCTGAAACCAAACTGCTCATTAAATAAAGATTTATAATAATA
>JBBPDH010185083.1:7619-18283 GCA_037974565.1 Clupeocharax schoutedeni | reverse complement strand
AGCATCAGAAATGCTTGGGTAAATGTAACATTAGCTTGTGTGGACGCTACCGCACTACTTGATCAATGAAAGAGCTTGGCTACTGAAAAGCTATTTGATTCGGAAAACAGCGATGCTACCAACACGAAATGTAGTTAAACTAGTAGCGACGCTACTGCCCATCACTGCCAACAATTGACTTAAGTCTGGAGATCCATGGAGTATTTTACCTAATGGAGTGAGGACAATCATGAGAAAGGTGAGGGATCAGCCCAGAACTACATGGGAGGAGATTGTTAATGATCTGAAGGCAGTCGGTCCACACCATTGTTAACACATTACATCATAATGGATTAAAATCTTGCTTGATCCCCCTGCTCAAGAAGCCATATGTACAGCCAATCTTAAGTTTGCCAGTGAACATTAAAATGTTTCACAGAAGGCTTGGGATAAAGTGTTGTGGTCAGATGAGACCAAAATCGAGCTCTTTGGCATCAACTCGACCCACAGTGTTAGGAGGATAAGAAATGCTGTGTATATCCCCACAGTCAAGCATACAAGGGTACAGGATGATTTCATTGCGTTGAGGGACCAATTAATGGGGCCTTGTACCTTAAAATCTTGGATGAGAACCTCCTTCCCTCAGCTAGAACACCAAAAATGGGTTGTGGATCTTCGAGCATGACAAATACCAAAAACATACTGCCAAGGTAGCAACGGCGTGGCTAAAGAAGCAGCACATTAAGGTCATGGAGTGGCTTAGCTGGTCTTCAGACCTCAGTCCTAGAGAGAATCTGTGGAAGAAGCTGAAGCTTCGAGTTGCCAAGAAGCAGACAAGAAAAGGATTTAGAGAGTTTCTGTAAAGTGGAGTGGGCCAAAATCCTTCCTGAGATGTGTTCAAACCTGGTGACCGATTACAAAAAACCCACTAAGTCATGTTTTGCTCGGGTATCATATAGATATTTCACTCAATGAAATGCAAATCAATGTATAAACTCTATGTAACGTGTTTTTTCTTGATTTTTGGTTGATATTCTGTCTCTTTCCATAAAAATGAAACTACCTTATAAATTAGAGACTGTTCATTTTTTTATAAGACAGCAAACTTACAACTTCACCAGGGGATCCAATCATTATTTCCCCCTCTGTGAGAAGTGATACTGAACGTGATAATACAATTGCCTAAGTAGTTATATATGTTGTGCCATGACTGACACAATTATTGACAGAAGTAGTGATACTGCACATATAATAAACAATTGCACTGAATATTAAAGATAAAGACAGAAATGCGAGATCAGTGCTTTTCAGTCACACGTGTATAGTAAGTGCCATCTAGAGCCCCATAGTCCTGCAGTTTCTCATTAACCTGAATGGCAATTTTGACTGCACTTCTGTAAAGCTTGCCCACCCTAGCAACAGTAGCTATGAAAGAGAGCTGGACATGCGCAAGCGCTCCCTGAATGTTGAGGACGAGTGTGTTTGCTGCACGGATGTGGGACGGAGGTGTGTATTAATCTTCCGGATGCTTCTCTCAGGCTGGGCAGCCTCTCGGCCCACAGGGACCCAGGCCGAGTGATGCGTGAGCCGGGTGTCAGTGATGAATGGAAAAGCAGGTTAAAATCTTTTTAATAACCTACAGAGAGAGAGAGAGACAGAGAGAGAGAGAGAGAGAGAGAGAGAGAGAGAGACAGAGAGAAAACATATACATACCTGCAAATGGAGGAATCTCATAGGAGTCAATATTCCACCCCATTTGACTGCATTTTTGAAGCTGCTGGAAGGAATGCATGGGTCCTGTAGAGCCTCCAGAGAAAGAGACACACACACATACACACACATACACACACACACACACACACACACACACACACACACACATACACAGGCGCATGTAGGTACACATAGTGTTTCCATTATCTTTTGTAGAAGTATACGTAGAAGCTGCTGTGCTCCACCAAACCCAACCGTGACCTTCAAAGATCCAACTAACATATACAATCACTAAATGTTGAACTAGATGAAATGATAGAGAGACAAAGGCTTATCTATAGAAAAGCACACAATTTTAGAGGTGATTTTGAGTCCAGTTGTCAGGTTCTTGAGAACTGTGAATGAGTCGCATGCATTTTGATGCATTTCTTGTCATGCTGTTGCCATCATAATAAACAAAAACACTCTTGACTCTTAAAATGAGTCAATGTGACTTGAGTCACTGGGTCAGGATGTTTTAGCTTTTCTAATTAGTCCATTTCTCATGAAAATAAAAATTTAAGTCCACATCAGGTGGGCCGGAATGTGAAATAATATGGAACCTTTTTTAGACGTCTGTGTTTAATCTAGAATGGCTAAAAATGAAATGTAGTGAAACAGATTCAATAAAGTAAATGTGATGAAATATTCCTCTATTTGAGTTCTTTCTGGCTGTTAGAACACTGTCAGAAAAGATGTGAGTATGTGTGTGTGTGTAGGAGTGTACCTGTTGAATGTTCTGTCATGGACACACACACACACACATACACACACACACACTCACAGAGGGTGAGAGCAGCCCTGTCAGGATGTTATAATTACCCATGAGCACCCTGGGCACCGTGGGGCGTGTTTGACAGGAGTGGCAGGCGTTTCTGACAAGCTGCTGAGACACACACACACACACACGTTTCAGAAAGTGAAAACCATGCACTTCACTCCAGCACTGTCCTGTCGTTCTGGTGTGAAATTTACTCCTTCCATCAATTTTCATTTCTGTCCTCCCTTTATTTCTCTCCCTTTATTTTTGTCTTCTCTCTCTTTCTCTCTCTCTCTCTATCTCTCTCTCTCTCTCCCTCTCTCCCTCTCTATCTATCTATCTATCTATCTCTCTCTCTCTATCTCTCTTTCTCTCTCATACATACATACATTTCTTTGTTCCCCTCTCCCTCTCATGTTCTCCTCTGAACTTTCACCATTCTCACACATTCTAAATTCTTTCTCTCGTTCTTGCTTTCCCTCTATCTATTTCTTCCTTTACCCCATTTCATTTACTCATTGTCCTTTCTTTCTCTCTTTTTGCACTTTTTTTCTCTCTCTGATATGCATATATGAACTAAACTACTTAAGGATGAGTGTGCAGAGTTAAAGTCCTGTCAGATGAGTTTGTGGAGTTAAAGTTTGTGGGTGGGGTTAAACTGCTGTTGGCTGAGAAGGCAGGGTTAAACTGCCTTAGGCCTACAGAAACAATAGCTCATTTCAAAACGGCAACAAATTATGAGGTTATCAATAACCAAAAAGACTCATTTAGTAAGTAAATACAGCATCCTGAGGGCAAAATATAATCTCCTTTTCCCCGCTGCATGGGGAGACAAAGAAATGAAGCTCAGAGAAAAAGTTGCCATCAAGCATAAGAAGCTGGCTCACTAAAACTCTCAAACTTCTACACTTTATGGTCCTTAAGGTTAATTATAAACACTGTCATTACCCACACAACAGAGGCACACTTTCTTTTCATGGCTGACTATGCTATTATGAGCAGATATTCAAACAATTCTCATTAATGACCTTTAAGGGACTAATTCGAGGCAAAAACACTTGATCAGGACATCCCTGTTATGGATCTAAAGGCAAGAGGCTACCATAGCATCCACTCTTTGGTTATCCTATGTTTGGATGGCGGCCAGACTGCAGGGCATCATGCCAGGCTACAATGGCAGAAACCTCCGGACACTTGCATCTCCCTGGTGTGTGTGTATGTTTGTGTGTGTGAGAGGGAAAGAGAGAGAGAGGCAGAGAGAGAAAGAGAGAGAGTAGGTCCGACCAGTAGGGCATTAATAAATGTCCCGCTGGAAGAACAATAGAGCCAACAGCTGCATCTGCCCAGAAACAGAGAGACCAGAGCAGACAACCCGAAAAAAGAGAGAGAGCAGACTCTCTCTCTCACACACACACACACACACACAAACACACCCACACACCCACACCCACACACACAAACATAAACAGTCAAAGGGGTCATATTACTGCAGCCTCCATCACTATCGTGCCTTAAGATGGTTTGAGCGCCCTGGTTGCCAGTTTTCTAACTGTAAACAAGGGACAGCTTGTGTGTTTATACGTTTTAATACAGAAGTTTAGAAAGAGATTATATTACTGAGAACAGATCCTGCAGATCCTGGGGAGGTCAGGCTATGCACCTTTTAAGGATTTCTACTTCTATTAAAGCAGCAGTGATTAATATGCAACTATGCATATTATATGAATGTGCAAAAGTCTTAAACCCTTCCTTTCTCCATATTTTTCTTTGAGTCACCTTCTTGTCCCAACTGTACTATTTTGTGCTTGTTAAATCTTGAGTAGATTAAATATTGAGTAGATTAAATAAAAGAAATGGAAGCAGGCTGCAAAATGCCTAAAGATACAAGTTGCCTGAATGCTCAGCATTCAGCACCACCAATATACTGATCACCGCCTGATCATCTGGAATCACCTGCCCCTGCTTCTTCACTGGCCTTAAGTTAGATGTGTTTTGAATTATTCATACAGGTCACTGTGTGGATTAATAAACAAAATCATTCCTCTGAAACTGGTCAGGTTCAAGGAATGGACTGAAAATAAGAGTCTCTGAAAGTCCAGGAAGACTGAAGAACTGTTCCTCAACATAACATTAAAATTACAAGAAAGTCTTGAGCTTTGGAAGAAAATATGAAGTAATGAGGGGTAGCTAAAGGCTTTTGCACATAACTATATATCATATGCCCTATGGAAGAACTGAAGAGATGCTAGCTAAAATAATGCTTACTGCTGCCCTTACTCAAGTCCCTTTTTATCTATATGGATGCACTGGACCAGTTGCTCCACTCATTGGTTCCACATTATATGTTGAGTAAAAAGCATGTAATAACAATGTAACTACTGCTGTTAAAGTTATGGCTGCTGTTAAAAAATGAAAAAAAGCATCCCCAATTTATTTGGACATTGTTATATAAATACACAAGTGTGTAAAGTTCTGTAAATATTCCCAATTTTTCAGAGTACATTTGGTAGTTATTTTCCACTTTACCTGCAGTTCTGAGCTTAAGTGTGGACCTTGTAAAAAATTTTCAGTAATTTTATCAGGATGCTGACGTCGCCCATAGCTCTCTGCTGTCACTCACATTTCTCGTTCTGTGGTGTTTCATTCATTTTCTTAGAGAACTATAAGAGTCTCAAATATGAAAGATGAAGTCACTTTTGGGTTGCTGTTCATTTCAAATATGTTTATTTAAAACACTTAAAAATGGCTAAAAGACTATCGATATTATACAAAAGCCAAAGAGCTGTAATGAAGACAGAGAGAATTTCTACCCTTTGCCTTTGTTACAGCTCCATTGTTTGCATAATTTTCATTATTTTCAGTTTTCCATGCTCCTCTATAGTTCAGCCTTAGAAGCTGCATTTTCTCCTTCTTACCATCTACGCTAATTACACTCAAACACTTAAACTCATCACTCCTGAAGCAAGAGTGGAACTTTATTTTCTCTTCAAATTATGGATGTAAGTATAGGCATTTAAGAATACTAGGGATGCTGTGGTCATGTCATTATCTCAAATACTGGTATATTTAAGGTTGAGACTGAGATTGAGGAGTGTGTTGATCATGTCACATTTCCCCTGTTCTTCCCGATGATGGCAAGCACTTGGCAGACTTCCAAACTTTTTTTTAAAGTATTCCGAACAAAAAGGCACAAGGGCCAAAAAACAAAACTCAAACTGCAAAACCAAAGGTGTCAGGAGAAAACACAAACATCGGGGTATTCTGACGGTGGACTGACAACTAAGGTCCTCCTTAACAAACTTAAATACAAGACACAATCACTCCTGAGCACACTGGCAGCTGACAAATATAAGTACTTAACTAAAGCCCAGTGTGCTCAGGAATCCAAATACAAAAACCCTTGGCAGCCTCTAGCGGCCACCCACAGTCACTGTACCCAAGCCCGACAGATCAGGGATGGTTTGGCTTTGCTCTCTCATGAACGAAGCAAAGAACACTTTCTTTATCCAATAATAAGGTTAATGTAACCTCTGTACATATTCCAATGACTGGTTTATAAGAAAGAAATAAAGAAACACTCCCAACCCCCAATCGGCAAACACGACTCATCCACCCCTACCCCTGGCATCAGGAGTAAGTAGGCCTCAGCACTTTTCAAAGAGCTGATTCTTTAGGTGGGGTTAATCAGGTGCAGTCTTGTGCAGTTGTTTGGAATCCCCTTTCTCCCTTTGTCTCCTCTGTTGGATATTCTGTCAACAGTTTCAAGCAAACAAAAATATGATATGAATTCCTTTGCTTTCTCTGCGTCAGAGTATCTTCAAAACAGCAGGTATTGTAGGGGATTTCTGGTGTGCAGTTGTCAGGACCTACCAAAAGTGGAAGAGCACTAAATTGGCAACAGGGTTACAGGTGCCCAGGGCTCACTGAGGCTTGTGTGGAGTGATAGCTAAAACGTCTGGTGTGATTCAACAGAAGAGCTGCTGTAACAGGAAGACTCATGCTGCTCTGATAGAAAGAAGTCAGAACACGCTGCTGTATATAGATTTGAGTAGCTGCAGACCAATCATAGTGTCCGGATCCCTGTCCATCACCAAAAGCTTCTACAATGCAAATTAGAACTGGACCCTAGAGTGATGGAAGAAGGTGGCCTGGTCTTCTAAATCATGCATTCTTCTTGTACATCATGTGCATGGCTGTGTGTGTGTGTGTGTGTGTGTGTGTGTGTGTGTGTGTGTGTGTGTGTGTGTGTGTGTGTGTGTGTGTTTGTGTGTGTGTGTCGTACCTGAAGAAGAGATGAACCAGGATGTACTATGTGAAGCGATTGAGACCCCTGAGGCAGTGTGATGCTCTGGATGCTCAGGATCTGCTTGGAATACTTGGCTCCTGCATTCATACTGCAGACCAAGTTCATGGAGACACTGTTCCCTAATGGCCGGATCCATACAGGATTTGGATCTGCTGGTGCAGAACCATAGAAACTTCAGAAAAGTTGTGGAGTCCAGGCCTCATTTTTAGGACCAATAGAATATTAGGCAGGTGGTTTTACAGTTATGGCTGATCTGTATTTGCATGTACTAAAATTGCAATTTGCAGAAAAAAGAACGTAAATAATCTGGACTATTTCTGTTACACACATCATATACTGTAGGAAAAAAACAGGCAGATGGTGAAATACTTGCAAACGATGCATGTTAGCAATGCCGCAAACTTAATAAACTTAACTCGAGAACAACTGGGACAAATATGTGCAAGAACAATACACACCTCATCCCAAAGAGGCCACTTCTACTGCGAGGAGGAACAGAGAGGGAGGAAGAGAGAGAAAGTCAAAGGAAACAATGGCAAAGGGGAAAAACAGCTCTGAAAATATAACTCAACGTTTGCTAAATAGGAGTGAACTGACGGACTAATTAAGGTTAGCAAGCCACTCTGCAGCAATTAAAACAAAACTACAGAGCTTAGCACTTTCATTCTCTCCCTGACCTTAACCCAATACAGCAGGGCCTCCCTTACTGTCTCTCTTTCTCTCTCTCTCTCTCTCTCTCTCTCTCTCTCTCACCATCTCACTTTCACTGTTTCTCCACTTTCTTCCTTTTTTCTCTTTCTTTTACTTTCTTTTTTCCTTTTCACCTTCTCTCCCTCTCTCTCTCTCTCTTTCTCTCTCCTCTTTACCCTCTCCTTCTTGTTTCTTTCTCCCTTTTCACCTGTCTCTATCCATCTGTCTTGCTTTCTTTAATTTTCATATTCTCAATTTTTTCATCTTTTTCATCTCTCACCACTGTCTATTTTCTTTCTCTTTCTATCTGATTATTGTCTCTACTTTTAACTTCGTACCCTTTCTCTTTCTCTTTTCTTTGTCTTTATTTAGTTTTTTTCCCCTCTCTCTCTTTATCTCTCTTTTCTCTCTGTTTTTCTCTCTTTGTCTTTTCTCCTCACCAGATTTTTGTCTTCTCCTACTACTCCCTCTCTCTCCCTGTCTCTCTCTCTTCCTCTATCTCTATTCATTCTTTCCTTATCCTTATTCTCTCTCCCCCTCTCTTTCACTTACCTTTATTTCCCTTTCTTCTTTCTTTGTCTTCACTTTCTCTCTTTAGTTCTCTGTCTCTCTCTCTCATCCCTTCATTTCCAGAAAGCACGCTCCTTTTTTCTAAAGGTTAAGAAAAAAACCAGCGTCGTTACATGGCGCGCGTGTGTGTGTGTGTGTGTGTGTGTGTGTGTGTGTGTGTGTGTGTGTGTGATATTTGGCAGGTAGAAGGCTGTGAGTGCAGGCTGTCTGAACACACTCCTGATTACACACCACCATTCATCAAAGTGTCACCCCGTTGACAGCCGCTAATAAATATACTGCCATAGACCACCCCCACCCCACCCCCCCCACCTCTGCTACTCTCCCATTCCTCCCTACACACGCTCCTAACACCTGGCAGTAGAACACCCCCCAACACCCAAACACATACACACTCACACCATAGCTGCTGCCTCTGACAATCTCACCACAAAACCCCAAAAACCTAATTTGCTAATTGCCACTTTCCTCATCAATCACCTCTCCTGTCGCTACTGACGTCAGCCAGAGAAAAACAAAATTCGAATCAATAAAAAGGGAATTATCCTCATTGCTATGGGGGGACACAATCAAAACCAGGGTTATTTTGGGGATTTAAGGGGGGTTGTCTTTTTTGTAAATAAATCTGGAAGCTTCCTTACAGGTTTGAAGAGCCCGCTGCGCTGTTTTTCTCCTTTTAATCCCAGAAGAGGACAATAATTCATATCTGTTTTAACTTATTAAAACCAAATTTGCCACCCATCACCCAACATATCATTTTTATTGATCTATTTAGTATATTGAGCATTATTAATGTGAAAAAAAATACACTCACTGCTCATCTAAACTGATTTTAAATATTACTCTTGCAGGTGCCTAAGACTTTTACACAGTACTGTATATGCTAAATATTTTGTCCTCAAGCCCTTTGGCTCCCCTGCTTTATATCCCCCCACCCTAACTCCCCTAACCTCCGTTCCTATTCCTTCCAGTCATATCCCAGCTCCACTTAATGAAGTCTGCTCTAATGCACTGTGTACCAAACACTTCCCTAAGCTACAGATTAATACATTCCCTTCCCGACATCCCATAATAATGGCACATAAATGATGGGCTCTCTCCTCCTCTTGTAAAGTAGAGTAGAAGTCATGGGAGTATTATGCCCAACACCAGAAAGCACATAAGCAAGTCTATTAGACATTACTGACTAAGGGAACAATACTAAGAAGTACTAAGAGAGCTAAATTATCCTCATACAGTACTAAGGCACGCGCCATTGCTTCATATTTTGCTTTGAATCACCTTGTTTGTGTAAAAATACTATTTTTTGGTACATTGAGGACATTATATGAAAGAAATGGGAACTAATGTTTTATTGCTACACACTACAAAGAGCCTAACAATAAAAGGTGCCTAGATAAAGGAGTTCCCATCACTCAGCATTCAGCACCTTCAGTATACTCATCACTGCCTGATCATCTGTTAGTCTCATAGCTTCAGTATGAAACCACAAAGGTAGGAGGGAAATTGTGCAAATTTGATTTATCGCTTTAACTATCACTGTTTCTTGGTTTTTATGATGGATCAGTGACTTCTGGCCCATGACCCACTCCCAGGTTAAGCGGCCAAAGATGAGGTCATGGCCGAAGGGATAAAAGTGGTCACAGCTCCACAAGAAGTGACCCAAGAGCAGGTCCCATCTGAGCTGGATCAGCATTGGTCAAACTGCCTCTATAACCCCCCCAAAGATCTTATATCTCAACAAAGGCTTCTGAGAACAACCACAGTACAGGTGGTTCATCTAAGGTGCACAAACTATTTGCATTCTGCTGTCACCTTAACATTTGTTTTTATTTAACCATTTTTAAAATCATACAGTAGACACTGGAAGCTTCTCTTGTTTTACACCCTTGCTTTGACTGATATCTCTGAGATTCCTGCACTGCATTCATCACTTTACTCTATACGGTCTGTACTGATGATTTTGTACTGAGGGTTTTTTTTACATTAATAAAATAAAAAGTGGATTTAAATTCTATGAAGTAGACAAACAAGTTTTTATTCTATATTTCAAGAATAGATAGAAATATAACAATTCACAAAATCCACTAAATAGTAAACAATATATATATATATATATATATATATATATATATATATATATATACAATTGTATTTTAATTTATTATAAATTAATTTGATTATAATTTGATTGAAACCTCCCCAATATAAGGAATTCTGGATATTTAAAAGATAATTTAGAACTTCATTCTAGATATTTATTTATTAAAACTTTATTCAGGATATTATGTTCATTAAAACTTTTTTCTAGTAATCAATTTTATTTCAGATGAATCCTTGCTTTTTTAAATATGAATTACTGTTATTTAGCTCCTCCAACTCATGGTAAAAATATAAGCAATGTTTTAGCCTGGGCTGCTTTTTGAATGAGGACAGCCAATTAGCAAATATTGCATTTACATACACCAGTCTAAAATGTGCAGGAACAAAAACATCCTGTTTGTCAGGATTTAAAGCGCATACAAAGGCCCAGGTGTTTATAAGTGGACTTCGGGGGATGAAATAAAACTAAAGAAGTTGAACTTTATCAGAACATCAGAATCATTC
>JBBPDH010185052.1:4174-18292 GCA_037974565.1 Clupeocharax schoutedeni | reverse complement strand
TTTGAGCCCATTCATTCTGTAAAGCATTTCTGAGATCAGGTACTGTATTGGATGAGAAGGCCTGCCTCGCAATCTCCGTTTCAGTTCATCCCAAAGGTGTTGGGTGGGTTTGAGGTCAGGGCTCTGTGTGGGCCAGTCCACCATATCTATATGCACCTTGCTTTGTGCACTGGTGAACAGTCAGGCTGGAATAGAAAAGGTTCTTCCTCAAACTGTGTGCACAAAGCTGGAAGCATGGCGTTGTGCAAAATGTCTTGGTAGGCTGAAGCATTACGACTACCCTTAACTGGAAGTAAGGAACCAGCTGCATTAAATAATTAACGTGTCCCAATACTTTTGTCCATATAGGAACATGATGTACACTTCTTTTTGCCTTCAGACGAATACATAAACATTCCTCATACTATATACACATTTCAGGTCAGGTATCAAATGTAAGGCTTTGAAACTTCGTCTCAGACAAAAATAAGGTTTCCAACTACTCTGAGACACACTACTGAAGACTCGTGGTATCACAGATTATATTAAATATACTAGAAAACACACAGAATTACACCCAGGACCCAGCCACAACGGATGTTCCCGTTTATTAAGAGAAATGTAACTTAAATTGGAACTTAAAAACACAAGGGCTTCATGGAGTACCGAACATAAACCACCGTGCACCCTAACTCTACACCACACACCGTCCAGAAAATACAACACAAATACATCCCAGTCGTGAATATAAACTCTCACAGGTCTCCTTCACCAATACACCGTGGCTCTGTCTGAATTAAAGTAAAGGGGTAAGTGTGTCATACCGAGCGGGAGAAGCTGCGAGGGGTTTGAAGCCGGTGTTGCCGCCATTTTGTAATCTCAGAAAGAGGTGCAGAGCTACACCATCTACTGGAGCTTTACACTGTTTACACCTCCTCTCTTAAAGACAGGAGGAGTTTTTACGATTACTAACGTCTTTTCAAAAGGCTTCTAACTGTTTTAGGACCAAACAAGGACAGTAACTGCGAATACAACACAAAAAAAGTTTGGACGCACCTTCACATTCAGTGGTTTCAGTTTTTATTGTTTTCTTCATGTAGATTAATATCGAAAACATCAAAGTGATGAAGCAACACTGACATTATGCAGTAAACAGAGTTAAACCAGAATGCTTATTTTATACATTTCAAAGTAGACACATTTAGCTTTGATGACAGCTTTTCACACTGTAAGTATATATTTCTATCGTGTACTTTTTATATGATTCTCCTGTGTTGTATAGCTTTATTCTATTAGTTATGCTGCTTCCTTCTTCTGTTCTGTCCCCTTTGCTGCTGTAACAACGCTAATGAAGTAAAGAGTTATATAATGTTCAAATAAAGCCGGACACCACAATCTTCACAATCAGCAGGAGAAGAATTAAAGTTTCTTCTTCTTTTGTTGATGGTGGAGAATCTCAAAGCAGATGTACCGCCACCTACAGCACATAAACAAAATGGTGACTATTTAGCATTTGTGCGTCCGAAATACAGTATATGGACAAAGGTATTGGGACACACCTCTTAATTATTGTACTCAGGTGGCTCCTAACTTTCAGTGAAGGGCAATCTTAATGCTTCAGGACATCTTGGACAACTGCTTCCAACTGTTGAACACAGTTTGGGGAAGAACTTGGCCAATACAGAGCCCTGACCTCAACCCCTTTCCCAGTGCTTTTGTCCATAAAGTGTATGACCATTTCGGTATGACCTTTTCAAAATTTTAAAGAAGCACAGTTTCTGGCCTCTTAATTTAAAGGTCCCAGCAGCTTGATTGGGACAAATAGGCAAAAAAAGTCCCATTAAATAGTCTTTAGGGGTCCAGGATGCACAAAACCCCATAGAATTGCTACCTTTAACACTCAATGAGCCTTTTGGACCCGTTTTCCACAAAAGAGAAAACACCAGGAGCCGCAAATCCTTTTTGATATCTAAAATGAAGAAAGCACTGCATATATATTTTTTTACTTTTATGCTGTTTATAAAAATTAGACTAGTTCGTTGCTTAAAATGGTTTTATTTATTCAAAGAAAATTTTTTGAACATTGTATTTTAATGTTACAAGATAAAATTTCGAACTACAATAAAAAAAACGAAAAAATAAAAATAAAAATAAAATACACTTAACATCTGGCGGGCAGCGTCACGTGACTTAATTTCATCGCGCTCATAATCAGGCCTACTGGAGCAACAAGCGTGTTGTGTAAGAACCATATGGGTGTGGCGTGAGCACATGTACACGCGTATTTTATGTATTGTTGTTGTTTTATACAGTTGTGCTTGAGAGACTGGAATCAAATTCCTTGTATGTGGCCAGTAACGTGATTCTGATTCTGATATGGCGACTGGTTCTGTACGACGGGTTCTGGGTCCGAGGTCTACTGGACACTTGCCAAATCTTATTTGAAATATATTTTCCTAATATGATACAGGAACGCAGTGAAATTCAGTGACAGGCATGTCTGGCACAGAACAGCTAGCATTGAAAAACACAATACAATGTACAGGTGTGATGTGTGGTGGCAACGCATGGTGCAACCTGGCCAGACTGGATGGCCACCAGACTGTTTCCAGAGACTTACTCCTGTCCACCCACTCTCGTACTGGTAGCCAGTCAAAGCTGTTACACAGAGCCATCCTGTTTCGGTCCTGTACACAAGAGTTTGAATGTCACACTAAAATCTGTACAGATGACCTGGGGAGCATACACTTGTGTCATCTGCTGTAAGCTGCTTCTGCAGGTTCCTGGGACCTCTGGCAAGAAGACTCCACAAAATCATTTTCTGGAAAAGTTGTTCACATGGTATCTATGATAGCTATGATAGATTAAATTTCTTTGTTCAGGATGATTTTCAACAGCATTATCAAACAAAATGCATCATACGCTCTTCAAGAGCCCAGCAGTGACTGAAGCGTGAACGTTCCTGCAAATACTACAAATAAGTAACTTACAGTTAAGTGAATTCTACCCAAGCCTCCTCCTGATGAAAGACCCCATTTCTGATCGGTCTCTCCAATTCCCAAAACAGAAGCGACATGGAGAATGATGTGATACTAAACACCAGACTAGGGTTTCGTCATAATAGTTGAATAAAACTTCCTTCTCTATCCACTTCCCTTTTCTGACCGATTTGGTAGTCAAGTGGATCAACATGCTAGTCGCTCTACCAATATATTTATCAAGGCCATGGCGAAGGAAGTCTTAATCAGCTGTATGGACACAATCAAGGATTGTTTTTATTTTAAAAGGGAGTGGAAAATCAGGACAAAATATCATCAGGTGTAAATTTAAATGAGCTTAAAATAAAAACAAACTTGCTTCATTACACAAAAATGAAGTCAGACTTTTTATTTGCTTTATAAAGGATTTAAAGCTACAGCATACATCTGGAAAATTATGTAAACTTCATTACAGTGGGAGTAATACATTCACACACTTTATACACTTTTAAATATATATATATATATTTCAGATAACAGTAAAAATATTAGATGTCTGATTTCCAGTGGCTCAAACAAGAAACAAAAACGTTCATACAACAATTCCAAAAAGTCAGTAGGATCAGGGTGAACTGAATTCTGACAATAAATACTATATTATAATTTGCTATCAGGTTTATAATGATCTGAACAGATTGCTGAAATAGGTGACTAATTTGGTATACAAACTTTCAATAAACAAAAAACCCTGGAAATACAGATATGTTTATACAGCATAGCTTATTCATCCCATGTGCAGCATAAGAGAAGAAAACAATCAATACAATGGTACATTCATTCATTTCGTTAATTAAAATCTCAATCATTAGACGAGTAAAAAGTTACTGAAAAAAATAAAAAGGGGTCCTTCGCAAACAGGAAAAAAAGAAATAAGTGAAATTTATATACGGTATATTGTACAGCAATGGTGATTTTATTTCTGGTCATACATGGTCTTTTTTAAATGTCCCTTTCAGACCATTAATGTCAATTAACTCTGTTCTGTATTGTAATTCACAAAAAAGGCAGTCAAAGTGGAACCACTCCTTATAACTGGGAAAAGTGAAACTCCTGTAGGGCGAATGCACAGGTATATGCCAATAAATTATTTTTATTTCTTTTTTTAACATCACAATAGGAACAGCTCACATTGACGTTTACATGCATATCAAAATCTTGTTTTAAAAATACCCTTTTAATATACTACCCAGCGGGTTATGATGTTACATTCAGTTAAAGAGAAAAAATAAAATTAGAAATTGGCTTTTAATACCAAAAAAGACCAAAACATTGAGGGAGTGACCACTATTTTGAAACAATAAAACACATACCCAGCAATAAAAACATATGACTAAACGGGGAAAACCAGACATGTTTCCGCTCAAAACTGTAGAAATGAGAATTTGAATGAACTATGAATGAAACCTTGAACAAGGCTCACAAAGATGAGCTTCCCACAGTACAGCAGCCTTTTGCTATAAACCGTTTGTATTTGCATTATAACGAATAATACAATAATAAACTTATAATAACTAACCACTCTTTTTTCCAAATTTCTGCATTATTCAATTACTGACATGTAAACAAAATCATTCAGAGAAACTGATGTGAAATGGGGAATTGCAGAGAAACCAGTGTTGATATTTTTTAAACCTGTCTGAATGACTGAAATTTGATTGAAATGTGCAGATATTTACTGTAAAATGCGCTTTTCCATAGGCATTCAGGAACCGTGCTGTGTGTATGGAATGATTTTTCTATATACAGCCCAGAGAAAAATCCCACTACTAAAGGAGCACAATATCAAAGACGAGGTTTAGCGTGGGTTTGGTGTGAGACGCCAGTGAGAAGTCAGAAGTGTTCACAGTGGTGCTCGATGGAGCCAGACGTCCACCTCTAAATGTTCCCTCACAGAGAGTTAAAGTTAAAGGTGGACGCATCCACAACCATTAGTAACCACCTAGCAACTACAGCCACCATAGCAACCATGTAATCCCAATTTGTATTTTTTTTGCCTAAATGCAATATAGCTGTTTTTAAGTAGTTTGTTGTTTTAGTCTGTTTTTCTCTGCGTTGTTTAGTTGTGGGATTAATATAAAACGCAGCTAACTCGTTAGCGATGTCTAGATACAACTTAGCATGGCTCACAGAGTTAGACAAATTTATCCCAAATAGATACTAGAGCTCCTACGGTGTCAGATTCCCAGTTGTTAGTTTGTATCTCTATTGTTTTTTATATTTTTTAATGGACAATTTTAAAAAACGAATGAAAAAAGCAGTGATGTGGTCAGCCCACTTTTGGCTGTGCCACTGAACCGGGCCGCGACAGCACGGGTACGGCTCGACTTGGGAAGCTTCATTTGTAATGTAAAAACATTTGTTTAATGATACAGCACGGTTCCTTTTGCCGGTGTAAAAGCGCCACAAGTAATTTCCAATCAGAGCACTTTAACAGGAAATAGTACATTTTAGAGATACTTATTGACTTAGAATTGAATCCCTGTGTACATGAGTTTTAATACTTGGTGATGATATAGGTAAAATGGTCAAAAATCTGGAAAAAGCAACACATTCATAACTGGATAATCTTCTGTGGGTAAGTGTTCAGATGTTTGAATCCCATCACCACTATTATGAACACACACGAAGTGACTGGACAAGAGTATCAACAATACAGCACTTCATATCAAACTGCTCTGAATGACTGTTCATTTCTGCATAATTAATCTTCATAATTCATTATGTCTAAATATTGAAAATGGGTGGAATCCCCACTAATGAATGATCCCATTCCAACAGCAAACACTAGGTCAAGGATGTCAAATGGGGTTCCTTCCAGGCTACAGCTCAACTGAGTTTTAGATTGTGCCTAATTACACAATCCTAATACAATTAGAAAGTTTTTGTGAGTGTTTGAGCTGTGGCCTGGAAGGAACCCAGTTGGACATTATTACTCCAAGCATTGTTCCCTCAAAGGGGAACTATATGGATCTTCATTTGTCTTATAGAATCAGAAACAGGGTTTTTGTTTCAGTTATTTCACAAATCATCGAGTCATTTTCATTCCCAAATCACAAAGAAAACCAGAAACCATACATTAAGCCATACAGAAACCATTAATGCTCATGTAACCATGCTGTACTCTTTTAACAGAAACAGAACACATTAAAATCTAAATTCAAATCAGTGTAACCGGTGATTATATACTGGAGTACATATCCTAATCCTGCGTGTACATGAATGAGTTTATCCTGTGAGTACCACAGACATTAAACCGTAACGGTCATTCCCTCCCAGTTAAAGTCTTGATCATTTCATTCCAATAATCTCTCGGGTTTAAAAAAATACCCCAGTGTTTTTCAACCTTATAATCTGTAGCGATTGGTAAGTTAAGAGGAACAATACTTTCCCTGTACATATAGTGTATACACTCACCAATGGGTAGGCATACCGCTGTAACAAAAGACAGCAATATAATCACAAAACGATATTTTGACAGATAAAACGTTTTAAAGCTGAATAGTGAAATCATATTGCTCCTTTAACTGATAAAATACATAGTAAATGAATGTTGTGATAAATACCTCATTAGCCCAGACAATATAGGATTATAAACTATAACACAATGTAAAGATGAGTAATTAAGTGTTGAGTGTAAATGAGGTCACTGTTTGTTTGCGGAGTCTGAGGTTGGACTGGTCAGTGCAGGTTGGCCCAGGGTGGAGAACCAGGAGGACATGGCTGATTTAGCACTGGTTAAAGCTCCTCCCACTGACTGACCTACAGAGGGATAGATACATTCATCAGTTTGTCATGGGACCTTTCTAAGATAGCTGTATTAATGGCATCTGCAGCATCACAGTGGAAGAGAAACGGTACAAAAATGAAGACGGCGAACACCAGATCTGGGTCATATATAGTTGAGTCATATGTAGGAACTAATTTAAAGTCTTAAATATCAACAAACACACTACCCCTCCCCACATTAAGATATGAACTGAACTGAACTGTTACTGCTATACAAACAAAGAAAAGAAATACTACAGTGTTGGCTAATCTTACATGTAGGGTTAACAGACGTATCTGTATGCTTAGTGCTCTTCCCTGTGCTCTGGTGCAAGCCTGAAAGTTACTAAAACCAGGCTACTGATGTGATGCTTACTGCTTTTACTGCTTTGCCATATAAGTAGTGCAGATATGAGGAAAGGGAAACATTTTAAGTAGCATGTGTGACACACACACACACACACACAGGGCTATATTAAGCACTATTTACTTAACGCTGACAATTATTTCATCACGTATTAATGCAGTTTTTTCAAAAACCATTTTAATTGGTCAGTTTGTTGCTTTTTCTGCTCATGGGGGCACAACCCCAAACTTCCAACTCACCTACAGCTTTCCCGGTCTGTACCATACTGCGGCTGGTGGTGATTACTGCGTTTCCTAGCTTCTTCCCACGCTCACTATTCTGCACGGAACTAAAGGAACACAAACAATTATATGATTTCCACATCACTACAGTACACACACAACTGAAGTGAAATTGAATTAAATACATGTACTTTTAAATGATCGTTGCTGTCCTTCAGAACAAAGAACAAAGAAATGCAATAAAGGCATTTTGAGTTAAATGTGTTGGCACACCTTTATTTATCCTGGATAACTCTCCAGCAATTTTTTCTCTAAAACAGTATTTCAGCACAAAGATATTTGTAAGCACTACTACTGTAGTAAGCCACTCTAGTAGTACGCCTAGCAACCGCAATGTATTTTACAACAGTTATAAAATGTTTCCTGTGACGTACAGCAGTTCTGGTAAAAGAGCAAACAAAAAAAATCTTTTTAATGAATTTAATGAACAGCTTTGTAATTTCACAACTTACTGTGATAAGCGCAGTTTCATATCAGCAACACTGTACTGGCCTTGAAATAGGTGTCTAGAGGACAGAAAACAGCACTTTTCAATAGTCTTCTCGTAGGTGGGGGATTTTTGCCATATAAGGCATCAGTAAGCATACACTATATAGACAAAAGTATTGGGATTCCTGACCATTACACCAACAGAGACTTTAATGGCACTGCATTCAAATACACAGACTTTAATATTGTGTCGGTCCCCCATCTGCAGCTATAATAGCTTTTGGGAATTTGTGCTCATTCATTCTGTAAAGCATTTATGAGGTGAAACACTGATGTTGGATGAGAAAACCTGGCTCACAATCTCCATTCCAGTTCATCCTGAAGTTGTTGAGGTGGGTTGAGGTCAGGGCTCTTCCACACCAAACTCGTGGATTGTGCTTTGTGCACTGAAGCACAGTCATATTGGAATAAAAAAGGACTGTGTCCACAAAGTTGTCCAAAATGCCTTTGTATGCGGAAGCACTTCACTGAGAGTAAGGGGTCTAGCACAAACCTCGAAAAACAGGCGTGTCCCAATACTTCTGTCCAAATAGTATATAAAAGAACCCAAAACAAAGCAAAGCACATTTGACCCAATCAACGATTGTACGAGATATAATCATAATCACTGATTACATCCGGCATTCTGTAAGATCCGAAGACTAATGCTATAATGCTCTAAAGGTTACACTACTTCTAAAGAGTAAACTTATAAGAAGTAATAATAAAGTAAAAGGGATTAAATTAATATTTACACAGTAAAACAAAAATGTGGATACAACAAGGTGGGAACTGCAAGCTGATTCCAATATCCAATATTTTTCATATAATTACATATGGGCCGATGCAGATACTGATTTAATGTACAAACTGGGGCTAGATGTACTTGGAGTGGAATTATGGGGGAAATTTTATAATTTATCTGCTTCAAATTTAGTCATCAAAATCAGAATCAGAAATCAAAATCAGAAAACTTTATTTATCCCGGAGGAAATTGTTCAGATTAATAAAATGTAAACAGTTTAGCAGTTTAAGTGTTCTGCTCTTCCAGAGAATAATCAACGTCAACAAATAAGTTATAGCTGATTGTTTAGACAGATCAGTGAAATTCATACATCTGTTCAATTGTGATTTTTAAAAAAAACTTATGCCTTTTTGTAGGGTAGCATTGATCTTAGAATCAGCAAAGGCTTGGTTTTCTTCTTTTACTAAGACTGTTCTGTTTTTGCATCATTCTTGTTCCTCAAAGAATCCTGTTTTTCAAATACTATTTCATGAGATAAACCAGTTTTTCTGTGTCTGTTCCCCGCACTGATCTTTGGACAGACGTACCCTGGAGTAATGTTGGCCATGGCTGGGTGCTTGTTGCTGAACCACACTCTGTAATTGTGTGTGATCTTCCAGGCTGAGATGAATGCAGAGCCATAATCTGTCAGCAGCTTCTCATTATCTGAGCAAAACACACAGAGCAATGAAAGTTAATGGATGGCTATTAAGAATGTTGTGTAGGAGACTGGTATTTAGCAACCAACTGACATTTTTGCGTCCAATAAATTCTGACAGCAATAGTATCTGCTAAAATCATATTTATTCAGCTTTTTATAATATTTATATCTAAAATGAACTTGCCTTTTAAAATGACCATTAAAAACCCAGTACAGCAGGTAAATATAAAGATGACTCAAGGCTCAGCGTTGCGCTCGATGCCCAGGACACACTGTGTATCTCAGCTTCGTGTGCAGACACGGACCGGTCAGAGTGTCCATACTAACCTCAATCCTCTGCTAAAAACACACATGAGCATCCAAACCGCATTATGGAATAGAAAGTAGCCTGGTCTCGAGTATCACGTTTTTCCTCTCGCAGCATGTGGACAGCCGGGCATATACATGTTGCGGTGCGACAAGATGGCTTTAGGATGTACTATGTGAAAAAGGCACACCAGGGGAAGCAGTGTGATGTCCTGGCCAGTGTCCCAGCAGGGTTTCCCAGCAGAACACTACCCAAACATTGCTGGAGACAATTTACGGCAACAGTATTCTTTATGGGCTGGACAAACTCGACCGATCCATGGAAACCCCACCTTGTAACCTACGGACTTCTAGACATCAATGCATCAGGGGTATTAATGGGGGTACAAGGCAGGTGGTTTTAACGTTAGGGCAGATTGGTGTATTAAGACCAAATGTCTGTATGCTTACGCCGTGTTACTATGTACTTTGCTGTAAAGTAAACGCTTATAAATGTGTGATGTGCCTGCCTTAACCGGAAATTAATTTCCAGTGAGCTGCATTGAGGACATCAGGGTTATCCACACACTATACAAACCACTGGATGCAAACAGTGATTGTAACCACATAGTGAACGGAATGCTTGGGTATCTTCTTCTAGTGTTGAACGTAGTATAAGATAACCCTTATTAGTCCCACGGCCAGGACATTTGCCAGAGTGTGAGTAAAAATAATGAATAGACAGCATCGTTTTTCCTGGTTATTGCTTTTGTCATTTGTGGGAGTGTGTCTGTGTAAGATGTTCATGTCACATATGTGTTTCCTCCCATCAGAAACTGAATCAGGAGTGAAGCTGCTGGAATGCAGCACATAGAATAGCTGCTATACAAACACTACTGCACTTGCAACACATATGGAGGCATTTATTTTACACAGCTCACACTGCAATAATAAAAGAATAGCAACCTGTGCATTTTACACACACCGGTACAAACAGTGAACAGAAAAAAAGGGAAAAGTGGTCTCCTCCTTTTTTCCATGGCGGTATATGCACTGTGAATGGAGTGTGAGCACTAAGGTACCGGTGTAGTATATCTTGCTTTAGTGTAGATGCTAATGGCGAGTGTATGTACAGTGTGACACGGGTATTTGCATTAAGATGTTACCATGTACCTTGCTGTAGTGTAGAGGCTAATAGTGAGTGTAAATATAACGTGAACTGCAGTCGTATCCACTCATCTCCTCCCTCCCAGCCCGTTCCATCCAGAAACACATCTTCTCTGTTCTCTGTGACATGTTTGAGCAGGAAGTCAGAGAAACGCAAGTCCGCTGTGGTTAAACTCAGCAGCCTGCGCAGCTCCGGATCATCCACATGGATCTGGGCCTCTTCCACCTACACACAAGTAACGAACAGTACATTTGGAGTTAGGAGCGAAAGATACTTTGCTTGATCATTTTAATTCTACACAAGCATCTGTTCTCCAGGATTCCCTCAGGTGTAATTCCACACCCCCAGATACACACATGGCTGAAGCTGCTGCAGCTCAGCTCAGATTTCTGTGCAAGTGAGCTGTCTGCTGTACAGGTTCAGGTTTAGCCCGATAATTCCATGACACTTTATGTGTATAAGAGAGCAAATGGATTAGGTGACAAGAAAATTTCAGAATGATTTCACAAGATAATGTTGCCTCACTGTCAGAGCTGAGAGGGCGAGCCCTCAGCCCTGAGCTCCCTCGGAACACGGGATCCATGCAGATGCGTTTATTAAAGCAAACAGGAACAAAACAAAACTGGCACGCGGGCCAACCAGGAGCAAGAGTCAAAACGAGAAACAGGAATCAAACGTGCGGTTACTGAGGCGATGGACAGATGACTAACATGAACACAAACAGAATTATATATACAGAACATAATCAGACTCAAACACAAAACAGGTGAAAACAAAGGCACGTCACACATGAACACACAACCACGTGACCAAACCAGAACAGAACGTGAGTCAAAATAAAAGTCCTTAAACACACAGAACTGAAAACAGGGCAAAACCAGAACTAAAAAGCAACAGAAAAGCAGTGGCCTTCACCGGCCACTGACCATACCGTGACACCCACATGTCAAGATGTCTTAAACATTATTAACATTATTAACTAAATTAAAAAGACAAAAATGCCACAGAATTTGTTCTGCTTGTTCTAAAGTGATGTAATATTTGTCTAGTTATATCCTGGATGAATATCTAACAATAACAATATACATGCAAAATTAATTAGGTTTTTAGATTTTGTAATAAATAATTATTCAAATAAGAAACCATAATTAGGTATATGGCCGTTTAAAATTCTTAAATAAAAAATGAAATGCTTACTTGCGAGTATATGTGGAATAAAATGCCAAATCTTAAGATTAGGCACATAAGTTCAACTGAGTGAGGTCTAGTCTCTATAGTAGAATGTAATAATGACATCTTGGTACAGGTATTTTAGCAGTATTCAGATACATTAATACACTTTAATACACTTACCTGGTTGACTATAATTCTTTCTTTTCTTATTCTATACTTTCCAGTAACCAAAAACAAATAAAACGACGAAAAGAGTTTAATACCCAACAGTGCTATATGTTGGTCCATGATTAAAGTTTAATTCTATCTGACTTGCTCTGGGAGCTCATTTAGATCACGGATGTCCACATATTCTTCTTTTACTGTTTCTGTTGCTTCTATTAAATAAAAAGCGTATTTTAGTGTTTTGCTGGTAGCTTCTAGACGAGCTGCACTGACAATGAAGCAGCACAGAGGGTCCAGAAAGAGCAAATAGAAGCGGGGATGCTGTCCTACTAGGCCAAGCAAACCTCTGCTCTTGATTCTTTTCCTCTCCATTGCACACAAAATGGATGATTTGGAGCTACAGACAGCAAAAAAAACTCTGTTCAGAACTGAAGTATGATGGCTAGAACAGAGACCAGGCTTCTTTCATCGATCCCTGATGCTGCTATGCAGATAGCGGTCCACAAAATGAACCTACTTGAATGCAACAGTGATTCCTGTGAGAGCAGATGGGCCTTTCCATCTATGTAAATAATCTATGCACACACAGACAAATTACAGATAGTCCCTGTTCCCCTTGATCTGGAGGCTCTGTCAGCCATGTCCAGAGCTTTTTATTTACAAAGAGGGCTAAACACAGTAATTGTCACAGCTGTTTACATCCCTCTGATACCAAATATTTGCACTGCCCTGAACCAACTAATACAGTGTTATAAACAGGCAACAGCAGGCACATCCTGACGGAGTTCCCATCATAACTGGTGACTTCACTTAAGTGTGCTTAAAGACCAAATTCAAGTAAAGTCACACAATGAAATCAAATAATGTTCCTACAGGACCATAATGCAACACAAGAACAAAAACAGAAACAACACAAGACTATATAAGTGCAAACAAAACAAAATACATAGAGTGCAAAGAGAAATTGACTGTGTACAACCAGAGGGAAAAATACAAATGACTGTGTGTATAACATCAAGCATGACTACAGAGCAGTGCCTTTATATTCAGGCCAGTCTGGCCACATTTCTCTGCTTTTCATCGGGCTGAACTTTAAGCCCATCACAAAGACAATGAAAACTTGCCTGAGGGAGCCATATCTAAACTACACGATTGCCTCACTTAAACTGAATAGAGTGTCTCAGGCTTAACTGCAGACATACTGAGCTGTTCTACATTGTCAGCACAACTTGCAATGTCACTGTGCCCTGTCTCATATTCTGAAAATAGTAGTGCCTTATGAGTGAGAGGAATTCCCTCACCATACTTCTGTACTTCTGTGCTTCGTTAAAAAAACTCTCTTACATCATCTCCTCCCTCACACTCAGTACTGGTACTGTGCACTGCCTTCAGGAAGCACAGATGTTTACATCAATGGAGACTGTTTGGAAAGGGAGGAGTCAAATTCCTGTGGGAACTCATCTCTGAGAGGCTCTCCTGGGCCTTCTGGTCCACCAACACCTTGACACTTGCTGAGATAGCACTGCTGTGACTTCACTTTCTGAGAGTACTCAGGAAAAATGAGCTGGATCTGAAGCGTCTGGTGGCCTTTTATCACATCCCCATGCAAAGCATCCTGCTGTACTGCATTACAGTGTGTAATGCCAAGTGCTAACCCATCTGTTGCTCTCAGCCATACCTGTAACACATCACCAGCTCCTGCTGCCTCTCCAGAGCGCAAACAGCTTGGTAGCAGCCAGGTATAGGCAATGTATAGGCACTTGTCTTTCCAAGTGCAGCACAAACATGTCTTACACTCTGCTTTAGGAGTGCTGATACACATTTATCTATTAATTACTATGTACTTACCAGGCCATAAAATAAAGTGCTAACAAAATGTTCTCAGGAACTTTAAAATGTATTAATTTTGTGTGTATTTTAAATATTTAGTGCATGCTTTATTAAGTATGCAGAATGAGAGGAAGTAAGACATAGTAAAGAGGAA
>JBBPDH010185024.1:0-18311 GCA_037974565.1 Clupeocharax schoutedeni | reverse complement strand
CAATAATAAATGGTAAAAACTGCTTCTTGTAATGTCTGTATGTATGTGCGATTAAATGTGATTAATTAGATTAATTATTCGCCACACCATGTAATTAGATCAAAAATTTTAATTGCTTGACAGCACTAGATTTATATCCGCTATTCCATCCATCACTGGTTAGCCTGTAATCAATTCTTCCCCGTCCAAGTTATTTCTAACAGTCTTCATCCTAATTAATGTCCAGCTTTCACCTCCATAAAGAACCACATAAAGGATCACAGCCCGGAAAATGGTGATTGTTTTCTGCATTTTAACTTAAGTCTCTGTTCTTTAACCCTTAGAGGTGCAGGTTCGCTGAAATACACTCTTTTGTATGGTTCAATTTCATCAAATTTAGACTGATGGTCTGCTTGGCCTCACACTGAAGATACCAGGATGAAGGGGGAAGGTTGAGATAAGGCAGAACAGCTGGGAGAAACAAAGGGCCAAAATCTATCTCTGTTGCACAACAGCATCTACAACTTTACTGTAACCCCACGGCCTTGTGGTCGCAGAGACACGATTGCAGCCACACAGAAAACAATGTCTCAAAGGAACTGATGAATCCATTCAAGACCATGAATAAGCCAGGAATTTTGGACAGATGCAGTTCATTGTGTTTGCCCAAAGCTAAGTGGGGTGATGCTAATGAAGTGGCATAGCGATGTCTATACGTTAGCTAATTCGAGGTTAGGGAAGTTGACAAAGGATCGGTGCCTCTTTGCTAATGACACACAGAACATCTTGTGCGTATTATGATGCCTTGCTGTAAATATTCAAGCTCAATGACTTTCACCTCTCCGTCAGTGCTGAGAACATGTGGATTTAAGCAGGAACACAGGTCTTACTGCAACCTGTCTAAATATCCTCTCAAGCCCTCCTATATGGTATAAGTGATTACTGTGTATGGTTGTAAACATGGGTGTTTATTTGAGATACAGAGTGATATTGTGTATGCTAAATGGTTTCAGATCCTCACACAATATGTAACATAGGACCAGAAGAACACTACATATAGACATTTCCTTCATTTTTTGAAGGAAGTTTTGCAACATGAACTGTGTGAAGAAGTAACTGTCCTTTTAACATGTTGGAGGCACCCACCAGACAGTCCTTCACTTCACTATGACAGAATTCAAGCCCATTTTTTTCTGTAAGGTTGCTGTAAGGTTGCTTTTCCCACAGTTGAGGGATTTGGAGCATGAACTGTTATACAGGTCCTTCCACAGCATCTCAAAGGAGTTCAAGAGAGGACTTTGTCACTCCAAAACCATAATCAGAGACAGTCTTTCTGCTTCAGATCTTTGAACTGATGACCGGACAGGATTTTCTTTTTGAGTTCCACCAATTATGGTCACCCAAGCTGTGAAGCAAGCAAAGCAATTCCCTCACCATCACACAACCACCATGTGTGACTGTTGGTATGATGTTCTTACTGTGGAATGCTGTGTTAGCTTTACACCAGATGGAATGGGACCCCTGTCTTCCAAAAAGCTACACTTTTAACTCACAGAACAGAACATTATTCCAAAAGCTCATTGTGGTGTTTTTCAGCAAATGTGGGACGAGCCTTTATATTCTTCCTGGCTAGCAGTGTTTTTTGCCTGCCATTGATCTCCTTCTAATGGTAGAACCATAAACACCAACCTTTCTGAGGTGAGGGAGACATGCAGTTCTATCGATGTTCATCAGGGTTTTGAGGTAAACTATCTAGATCATTTGTGATTGGTAGGCTGGCCACTTCTGGGAAGAATCCAATTTTTCTCAATTTGGAAATAATGCATCACACAATAGTTTGTTGGAGTCCTGGAGCCCTAAAATGGCCTTGTAAAGTTCCTCAGACTGATGGATTTCTCAGTAAGGCCCAGAAATCAAACCCAGTTGTGTTTACTATGTTTGTTTCTATAAAATTTGAGGAATTGGTTAATTGATTAACCAAGGGGGCTATTGCTTTTATACACGGTGCATCATTAATCATGGGCGTCTTAAACTGCGGCCTTGAATGTTTCATGAATAGCCCGGATTTTTTGGGATGCAAATATGGAAAGAAAACATAAAAGCAAAAACCACTGGATTCTAAGTAATCAGTCTTTACTGCTCCTCTCGCTCTTGTCCTCATTTACTATCTCTGGCAGTAAACATGTCCCAGCCAGCCCTGTTTATCTCAGTGCATAAAAGCATGCTGGATATTAAAGTGATTCATCACCGGTCAGAAAAGCAGCATGTGGACTAAATCCCAGCTGTTTATGTACGACTTTCAGTCATAGTGTATGTAATTTACTGCACTTCAAAAGAGCCGTGGCTGGACCCCGAGATCTCGAACAAGGTGCTGAGCTGGATCTTCTCCACAGAGCTGAGGTTGACTAATTAGTCAATGAGATACATCGAGTCAGCGTGTAAAACCACTAATCCTCTTTATCTTCTTCACCAGTGCATTAGCATGGTATCATTAGCATCTGTGTGTTATTTCTTTATAAACCCTGTTATTTCATCCCATCCAGCAAGAGAAGGCTCTAAAGCAAAGCGACATCAACAATCACAGGGTGACATTGTAAATACATACAGAAATATAGAAATATAAATCGATGCAGTTAATCAGTTAATTACAGTTCATTTTATTAAGATGTTAATTACAGTTCAGTGAATTTGATTGATTCATATCTGTGCATCGGATCCACATGAATAAAACCAACATAATTATTGACAACAATATGTAAACGGACACATCTAGGTTAATGTATGCAAGTGTGTCAACATCTTCTATTTATGCGAACAACTGTACAGTGCAAGGTAATATAAACATTTATAATTATCGTAATGACATCACTCCACTACACCTACTCCACTACACCTACCCTTTAGGCCTTGTCCTCACAGTCATCTGAATCTGTGTTTTTCATGTTACCAGGTGAGCACGGACTGAGAAGCGATCGTTTTTCTTCTCATTGGATAAAATCGAATCTTCAGAAGCTCGATCTTCTTGCCGAAAGATCTGCCGAAATCCTGACGAATGCAAAGAAAACGTCACTTTTGCTTTTACATGGCATTTGGTTGACGTTCTGAAGGGCCGAATATGTCCCATAATTTAAGTGTCCTGGGAACCATGACAGACATTAGTGAATGCCGTGTTTGTGCTCTTGTACCAGTCGCAGCAGAATCAACAGAAGACCCAGACATCAGAGTGCAGTTAAAGAACTTCACGTCTTCAAAAAACACAAAAACATCCCTTTGACCCGACGCTGTGCAGTAAGAAGGTGAACCCGATGTATGTTCCTCTCCTGCCTAGAACGTTGATTGTAAGTTGCAACAAAGAATAAAACTAACTTTGTTTTCAGTGTAGAACTACAAATCAAGATGTCCGACAAGATGTAAACGATCTGGAGAATGACTGCCCCCACAGGTGAAACAGTGAACTACACATTGGGCTGCAGGCTGGCGTTTAACAGTGTCAAACGAACGCCACTGTAACGCCTCACGGAAGTCATTTAAGCACAGATACAAAACGCAACAAAAACACCATCCGTGTACATCCATTTATCTAAGATTCAAACGTCCGTGTGGACAAGGCCTTACTGAGTGCTCTGTGGAAATCATCAGTACTATTACAACTGCATGTTTTATTACAAACAGAGCAGACTTATTCATTCTAATTCATCAAGTACAAATCATCCAACCATTATTTGATACCATTACAGTCTAAAACCTGTACCCTGGACACATCACCAGTCCATCACAGAGCAGATACACACCAAAAACACACAAACTACAAACAGCAAGGATTCTTGGCCACCCAGCCAGGAATCAGACCCAGAACACCAGAGAAAAATTTAGCTGTTCCCAACAGTCTTTTCTTTGTCCTGTTACATAAAAAAATCATCTTCTCATTTGTAGATCTGACTTGTTTCTCCTAAACCTCCCCTTTAGAAGAAACGAACAGCAAAACCTCCTCTCTAGCAACCTTATGGATCTCAAAACTGTCTGGTGGTTTACAAATTTGAATTTGATCAAATTTCAGATGTTGTACAGGTTTATTCATGAAATCTGAAGATCTGATGATCTGAGCCAAATAAAGATCAGAGCAGTGAGAGAAAGCAAAGAGCATTTTATGATCTTAAACTGGGATAAGGCTGAGGGCTTAAACTAGGTTTTTTTCAGGAGCTGAATTTAGAAAGTGGGATCAGAATTTCATATTGATGTTAAACTGAGTTCAGCTATGAAATAATTGTATTCTGACTGTATCTCTGCTCTGGAATAGCACCACCCCCTGCACCACTGAGCTGCTACAGAGCAAAATTGTGTCCAAGAAAATCATGTATTATTTATTTATTTGGCACTATTTGTTCTGACACATCCTGAAATATCAAGATATTCTGCATTTTTCTATACCACTACCAGTCAGGAGCTTTTCACATACTGAGATTTTCTACACTTACTAAACTACACTTTACTAAAATACATTCAAAATGTATTTTTTTATTCATCACTACTGACCTTCAAAAAGCATGTTAATATAATTCTATGGATAGTCAGACGAGTGTTAGATATTTTATTTAGATATTACATGCTTACATATTTTCCAGTTCAACAAGAATAAAAAACTGCAGTTTATGAAATAAATGGATTGTGATACAAACCTGTGGTGCGCAAAAACTTTTGACTGGTGGTGTATTTTATTCATGTGGAAATGATGTACATAATGTAAACCAAGTAAAGCATGTCATTAGTGTACATTAATGTAAAGTACGCTCTTTATTGCCTGTTACCCAGGATGCTCCTATTACTCTTAGACAGAATCTGTAATTTTATAGATTTTTAGTCCAAGTCCTGATTTGATTTTCTCAGTACAATTGCGACTTTTGCGAATTCAGATCTCAAAGAACACTCCATTCAGAAGCAAAGTGCAAAGGTGATGAGAAGAACAAAAACCAGGCATTGAAGCTGCCTGTCATTTCGATGTGAAGACGGGCTGCTGTCGTAAACAGACACAGCATCGATGCCACACAGAGAACAATCTCCACCACAGAAATCACAAACTCCCATGGATTTCCTGGCCTCTGACGTGTAGGTTCTCACCGTTCTCCTCCCTGCAAAGAGTCAGGAAAGGCAAAGGTGAGCTATATTAACGCGTTTTTTTTTCTGTGATTAATTAATCGAATGAACGCATTAAATACCCAGCCCTAATATATATATATATATATTCTATGTGCCTTTTTTACTGTCTCACTATATATTGTTTATAGGTGAGATTACAATAACGTTTCAAGAAAACGTAGTAGGACATTGGTATCAGACATTATCCGGATACTCTGAAGAACTTACGGGGTTCGTAGTAGTCATACAGGGTAACGACTGCGTCCTGAACACTCGTCACCTTGAACTCCAGTGAGGTTGGAACTCCAACACATTCTCGAGTCCTGGTGACCTGTGAGAGAAACAGCAGGAGAAAGGGCTCAGTCTTGCTTCAAGTTCATTTTCATTTTGTTTTTCTTGATTTGTTGAGTTTGCAATGTTTTTAATATTCCTTTAATCCAGAAAGCCTGCAGTAATGAAACCATCAGTGTTAATGGAGAACATAACACAGCTCATGCTGATTTCAGATGATTCGGTCCTGTCCCTGCTGCCCTCGAGGTAAATCACAGAGGCCGGTTTACCCGGCCCCTCGTAACATGCTGACTGACACAGATCATTATATTTAAGCCACAGTGTGGTGCCTGTCTGACTTCACACTGAATATATTGAAACAGTTCTTGATTGGTGGCTGTGGTTTAATAAAAAACGCATGCAAGTCTATTGCAGATCTAATAGGCAAGGGCCAGTTGGTAGGGCCGTTTTCTCCCCTGCTAGGTTCCAGGGAGTTACCTGCTAGCGCGGAAGCCCCAATAGTCCCTGTAGCGACAGGACTATCCTGGTTAGTGGGGTTTCTGGGAGGGTTAGCGTTAGCGGTTAGCCATGTCGAACAGCTAATCGGGCCTAGTGATGGGAGACCATCGGTTTCGGGGGGGAAAAACCCCCCTTGTATTTTTTTTGGGGGGGTTCCTCTTTCTTTAGAAAAGACAATTTAATGTAGTGTTTTGAAGTTTCACTATAGGTTAAGCTGTCAGTAAATAAACAGGGTACGCATTCAAAACATGATTCACTATCATGCACAGTAAAAATGGATAAACATAGGTCTGAATGTTTAGAAGATATGCTAATAGGCCACGCCCTGTGATTACAATTGTCTGTTCCTTAGCAGGGGCCAAATGTGAAACTCCACAGTTAGATGGGGCTCGGTGACCCCTTTCTTTTATGTAATCAGCAAAATCTCACTGCATATACAGCACTGAAAATACAAATCCATTTAACTAAGCAGTATACCCTTTTAAATTCTTAACTGATACTTCATCAGATTAAATCAGGAGAAGCTGATGGAGTTTCACAAATCCATGCAAGGGCTGCAGGCATGAAGGTTGAATTAAGTTTACTGTACTTTTTTTTACTAACAAAACAAATATTGATATACTTTAATGGTTTCTTGGTTGTATTTATTGTAATGTTAATTTGTATATTTGCTGCCAGAAAGTCAATCACTGCTTAGATAAACAGTTTGCACAGGTGCCTCAAACTTTTGCCCAGTACTGAATATAACTGCGACAATAACATTTATTTTCAGTTTGAATTCTAAAATACTATTCCAGCACTACTGCCCAGCACTGTTGTCTGGAAAAGTCTTGCCATGAAATACTAGCGCATTCATCTCCTTGGTTAGTCACACTATTTAGAACTGACTGTAATAGGATGCTCACTGAGTCTAAGTAGAGGACGACTTTTCCTGGGGACGTCTCCACTCTCCTGACCAGGCTGTTTATGGGGATGCCAGACTGAGCCAGACTGAAGCCAGTGAGAAGTCCAACCTCCAGAATGGCCATGCCGGTCTGATTCAGCCCCTGGTCCTCTAACAGCCTGAGAAATATATAAAAGGTAAATAAATGTTAAAATGAGGCTACATTTTGATTTTTTGGCATAATTAGGAACTTTAAATATATAAATAAATAAACTAGAATGCAGTTACTTAAGGAAATGTGATATGTGTGATCACATGATTACTATGGTTACTTTATATATAAACAAATAAATATTACATCCGTTATCTGAGCCACTTATTTTTAATATTTGTAGTTTCTAAAGACATGCACATCAGGTGAATCAGAAATGCTAAAGGTTTGTGAATTTGTATATGAGAGAGTGTTTTTAGTAGGCATGATCTTGGCTGGAGGTTCTCTGTATCATTAATTTCCCAAAAGGTGGGAAAATCCAATCACAGGAACACAAAATATAACAAAAGCTTTCGGTTATGTAAGATTCAATCAACACAAAACCTCCACAAAAATGTGTATATGGTGTATTATAAGATAAGATGAGATAACATGACCAGAGGTATCAGTGTCAACCCGTATCTCAGATCTCTTGGATGGCGGCCCACCACCCCAGCAAGACCGAGCTCCTGTTCATCAACGGGAGTCCTTCACCAAGCCATGACCTCATCGTTTCCATCAAGTACTTGGTTATCATCCCTTCACCGAAGGTAAGAAATCTTGGTGTTGCACTAGATGAAGATCTGTCTTAGTCACTGCAGGTTGACCAGATCTCCAGAACATGCAGATTCCTTCTCAACAACATCAGAAGAATCCGACCCTTCTTCACCACAAAAGCTACGCAGATTCTCATCTAGTCTCTGGTCATCTCCAAACTAGACTACTGCAACTCTCTACTGGCTGGACTTACACTGAAGGTAACAAAACCAAACAGCATTGATCAAACAATGTGTCACTTCTCAGAGCTTCAAGCACAGCTCGTCTTAAGCCTCCGCTGCTCAAAAGAAGAGGGAGCCATGAGTCAAGACTCTTCTCAGTCTTGCCCCCAGTGGTGGAACTCCCTCTTCCGATCAGATCTGTGGTGTCCCTTGCTGTCTTCATGCGTCACTGTCTTCAAGCGCCGTACTCTGCAGTAACTTGGTTGAACAGTGGACAATGATTTAAGTTAAGCTTTACAGGTTTAAGGTACGAATGTGGACTTGAGCTCTGTGTTCGTCACACTGGATAAGAGTGTCAGCTAAATGCCGTGAATGTAATAAGAATAGATAAGGTAATGTAAGACAGCAGCTGGAAGGAAGGACCTGCGTTGTCTCTCCTTCACACACTGTGAGTGCAGGAGCTTCTCAGTGCTGTCAGAGTATTCTTGGGCCAGGAATGCAAAGGCTGTGTATGTCAGGGCTGCAAATGAAACAGTTGTGGACAGAGACAGACAGAAAACTAGCCAGGTGGCATGCTGGTAAATGGACAAGAAACTCTGGTTTGAGCCAGACTGAAATAATACAGAGTAGTGAGACACAGGTGAGACTCATGAGGGAGTAACCAAAATCAAAGTAACAGCGGGTAATCCAAGCTTAAGACCCAGAAGGCTGGGGGCGTGGCGTTTGAGCTGGCTGTGGCATTGGGCAAAGATAAACGGATCAGAGAATGAATGGAATGGACCAATAACTAAGCTTTACTTTATGTAACAGTGTCAAATATGTTTGTTAAAGTATCTTACCAAAAACATATGTTAATGTAGGCACTGTACATGCTGTAGTCCATAACATATATGTCCAAATCGAAGGCCCCGTGTATGTGAGCGTCTCGACGTCGCCGGGACAGCCCACCGGTCTCAATGTTGTAGAACGCAGTGAGCTGAAAGGACAGGCCAAGTCAATTTAGGTTTATTTTAAAATAACATTATCATACACAATGGTCGTTCAGTGTGCTTTCCAGGACCAGAATAAAAAATTTATAGTTGGATATGAAAATTTAAGAAAATTGGAAACAAAAGAATGCAAAAAGAAATGCAATAGAAGTGCAGATATATAAAAAAAAAAGGAGGTGGGGAGGTGGGTGAAAGGAACAGACCGGTGAGTCTGGAATATTATTTTGTGCGAAGTTGTGTGTGAAATAACTGATTCATTTCCTTGCTTCCCATTCAGTTCAAATCTTTGCATAGTGTTTCCAGATGAACATCTTTTATCTTTCGATGTTTTATTAACAGTCGCAAAGAGCCAAAAGCATCTCAAGATGTTGCCAAAGTCTTGTTGAGGTGAATACTGTGAGTGCTGGGTACCGAAAGCTTCCCGCCAGGCTCTCTGTGAGTGCCATGAACAATGGAACATTTTCCCAATTACAGTCATGCTTTTCATCATCGCGGGTCGAGCAAACAGGCATTATGACGCAGGATGCCCTGCTTCCTGATTATCACTCGCAGCTGCTGGACCCCAGCTTTCATCTGCAATACCTTGTAAATTAGAATCTCCCAGGCACTGGCAAGCTCTCCTGAGGAGACCTCCAGCTGCCCAAGCATGAAGTCATGCTGCCTTAAATACACAGCTGGAATTCAACCCTAAAGGACTCAACGGGTCACAGCAGTGATAACTTTCAGGATGAACTGTTGTACCATAATTATATGTGTGACAATGACCAGTTGTCCACTTGTCTGAGACTGACTTTGCTGTCTTTGTCAGAGTCTGGATGTGGATAATGATTGGCAATTCAAGATCAGTGGAAAGTATAATATTTTTAGGTCTACATTCCAGTATACTAGGGTGGGCAAACAGCTTACTTAAACTATAATAGCCCAGAATGTTATAGGACCTACAGTGTTAATGTTTTTTTGCTGAATAAAACTTTATGGCATCCCTAATTGCATGTTACTTTTATGTAGGCTTATCAGAATTTGGATTAAAAGGTTCAGTTTACAGTAGGGCATTAACACGATAGTCAAGTAGTCAACTACAGAGACATGAGTCATGTCGTGTTTACCTCTCTCTGCCCTCGCTTGTGTACACAATACAATCTCTGCCTCTGATTTGCTGATGCTGACACGTGTTCCTTGGTTTCCTTGGTGTTCTGCATCTGAAACAGCTCCGCTAGCTAACATGGCTAATGCTAGCACTGCAGGGAGTCGTCCTGCTGCAGCTTAAACTGTTCCCACTCTCAGTTCTACACTAAAATTTACCAGAATATTCAAGGTAACAAACGAATTATCAACTCAACTTCAAAAGTGCCCTAGTGCCCTAGTGCCCTAGTTTACAGGGACCTCAACAACACTGAAGCAGAAGCTTTAACATTAGCGGTAGCAGTAAAGAATGCTACTCAACTCAAACATTCATACAGTTTTTAACATAATTTCTCTCTGTATCTGAATGTGGTCTGAAAATGAATGCTCTTAAGCAGGAATATGGAGGGTGTAGATTATATTTTGGATGTTTCTATTTATTCATAATTGACCATCTTGAAATTTCATCATAAAACTGGTCCAGTTTATAAACTAGGCGTGCAACTTGTCCTGAAATGCTTATTAGTATAAAGTGTGGACAACTGCTGTGAGATTCTGAAAGCTGTTGTGATTTTGTCATGCAAACAAGAATCTGCAATTGAGTATGTAACTGAAACTTACTGGACGCAGAAAAAAACTAAATCTAAACAAATTTTAAAATGATCGAATTCATACAATGAATTAGTTAACATCTGCGGGAAGTCTTTAATTGTGGGCACCAATGTGACCCATGTGAAGGTACTTTCAGACCACTGGGGTCCAGTGACAATTTTTATACACAATAGGTTGGAGATTGTGATACGGTACCTGGAAGAGTGCAAACCCTCTTCCCACAGCAGACACTCGGATCTGTATGTTCTCCTGCGCTTGAATCTGTTGAAACAGACCCACAGTGACTCATTAAATCCACACAAATTAAATGAGTACAGAGTTAAGAGTGGTCAGAGCTGATGGTAACCTCTTGGCTCTGGTAGAGGAGGTAGTTGAATCGGTTTATAACAAAGACGGCTTTTTTGTCTGTGGGTTCAGTCACTGTGATGCTGAGGTCAATCTGCTCCACACTGCTCAGCATAGCATAGACTGATAGAGCCTGCAAAGCAATCACTGTGTCCTGAAAAGAGCAAACAAAATACAAGTTACAGTCATAACACTAAGAATATACAGTAAACCCACAGTTTTACAAGGATTCAGTCTAACATGGATTTTTTCCAAAGAATCGAACTGTATTACTGCCTCCAGTCCAGTGGTGGCGGTAATACACTGAACCACCATTAGCAGAAGAAGTGTCTTGTCTTCATATTTTAGTGTTTTAAACATTCCCCCCCAATCAACAGTTATCTCAGTTCATTTAGTAAGCTGTGCCCTGTCTAAACATGTGGTTATAGTTAGTTATTTAAAACTTTCTTTTGTGTACGAATGTTTGGTTTCACTCACCACACGCTGCTAATGCTAACTGCTAATGCTAATATTTTTTAAAGCAATAAAGTTTTCTTATTCTGATTATTTATTTACCTTTACATTTTCTTTAATGCTAGTGCATTAAACTGAGTTTAACACAGAATTTAAGTTTTCTGCGAGCAGATTTGGGGACATGTTTAGGGTTTACACTATAAAAATATGCTTTTTTAGGCACTTTCCTACCAAAACACAACAATGCATCTTTTCACTATACGTGGGTGCTCTTGGAACATAACCCCTGTGAGAAGAAGGAGATTACTGTAATATCAAGATTTGTTTTGTCTGCTTAATGCCATTTTTCTGACTTAGTAAGAGATTTTCTGCCAGCAAATAGACATTAGGTTTTATGAGCTTGTTAGAACACAGGTTCAGTTCCAGATTTCATCTCTGCTTGGATTTGTGAAACTTCCATCAGCAACTCCTAATTTAATCTAATGAAGTGTCGACTGAGCTGTACCAGGTATTTGATGAAAACTACGATGTAATTCTAGGTTTCCAAGAGGACGTCTAGGACTGATTAAGCAAACAGACATAAAATTATTATTTAATTTATTGTTTGCATTCATTTAAAAAAATAGCTGCTTTGTATATATGTCATAATAAATCATCTCACTAACAACAGTTTCCCTTATGCTGCATCGATTTTCTTATGATGCCTGGATGGCAAAGCCAACAATAAAATTAACTTTTAAAAGATAACAAAGTGAGTCAATTCAATAGATCTCAGAAGTAGCCAAATAGTGGTAAATGGCTGCTTTTATAATCAAAATATTTATATAAAATACAGCAGGAGGGAGGGTGGTGGTTCATTAGACCTGGGTTTATATTAGCAATTGTGCACTTGTTTGTCTGCTTGGTGTCATTTAGCTGTTGTGACTTATTTTTTTCCCAGAAGGTGTCAACCTGCTGTGCTTCGTCAAATGTTTTCCACAACTGAACCTTCACCGGCCAGCTATTAGATCACACACATGAAAGAACTGGTGAAGAATCTACAGACAGCAGCAAGCCGGGCAGCTTTGATTATTCCTTCTTTAATTGTAGCACAAGCTGGAAAACAAAGGCCATCAAAGACTATACACTAGAAAACAGCTGGGTTTTTTTTGCTTATGCCCAAGTGCTGATTGTGACATCTGTGGTTTTTTAAGTTCAGTTAAGGGTGGCTGCCGGTAGAGGCAGCCCAACATTTAAATTACTGTTTATTTTCTGGGTTTAGTTTAGTTCAGGGTGGCTGCCGGTGGAGGCAGCCTTTCGAATGAAGTCATGTGTTTGGGTATTTGTGTCTGATCATCTGGCAGGCTCTGAGCTTGAGTAGAGCTCGGAGGCACCTGATGATTACACACAGGTGGTCCAGTGCGTGGTCACCGAAATCCTATGTCTGACAGCCAACATCTTGGGGAGATCTGAGTTACAAAAACGTATCAATGTAAGGTAGAGTCAGGTATTCTGAAAATGTATTGCCCTGGGGTTTACACTGGGGCTGGGGAAAACCAGGAGCGAGTGTGTGCAGACTGTGTACGGGATTCTCTTCTGTCTGCGGACAGCTACTAGGATGAAAAGCAAGCTTCTCACTGGACGGACGGAGAGCAGCTGCATGAGAGAGATGAAGGACAAGGATCTCTGAGGTTGTTGTTCTACGCTCTCTTCCTCTCTTTATCTCTCTCTCTCTCTCTCTCTGTGTTAGACAGGAGGAGCGGGGAAGCTGTATGAAAGGTCGGTGGCCGGGAAGGACTGCACATTGCCAGTGGGCTGTGTAAGTGCCCTGTCTGCACGGAGTGGTCTGGGACTATCCTAAGTACTTGAGCAAGTGCTGAGGATGTTTTACCACTACCACTCCTCGAAGTGAAGTCGTTGGCTTTCAACGGAGTTTTGAGTCAAACTGTTGCATTGAGTTTGTAAATAAAGCCTATCTGGATCCCTATTGCGTGTTGTGTTGCATGCACCTTTCAATCACCGAATTGGTCCTTTAAACCCTGTAAGCCCAGAACTTGACCTTCAAAATGCATCAGTCCCAGAGTTGGACCTTCAAATACTTCAATACCTTCATACCCTTTGAACCAAGAACCAAACCCTTGAAAGACGACAGCTGAACCTTCAAATCCTCCAAGCCCAGGTTTGAGCTGTCCCTTCAAGCCCAGGTACAGACAGGTACTAGAGTGAATGAGTTGATAACGATTATTGTAACTGAATACAATAACAAAACTTCATAGAATAATTAGCAAACTGATCTTCATGAGCTGCTTTGAGGTGGTATGGAGGTGTCTCTGAAATCATGCGTAATTCAAATTTAAATCAGCACTGATGTCTACCCCTAAAGCATGTGCCATTATAATGGGTGTTCAAGGCCAAATGTCCAATTTGTGAGCCATAACCCAGCATGTCTTACCCATTTTCTTGCTTAAGTACACATTTTTCATCTGTAGATAAGTGCTGCATTGAGTCAGTGTTTGGGACGGAACCTGGAAACCCAGTGGCCACTAAATTAGAAATGCCTCCCTTGTTTCATTTAACTTGATTACGTTTATTATGGGTTTGTACTTGTATAACCATGTATGTCACGAATAAAAGAACTTGTATCTGAATCTTCCCAAACTGAATTACCGGGACACCACGGTGAGGTGAACGAAAACGTCTAGAAAAAATAGTAAAAAAGCCAAAGAAAGGTGGAGGATACTTGCAGTTTCCGTGTTATTGTGGAGATTTCCGAGTAAAACTATGAGTTTGGTTCTCAAAAAAAAATCTGCATGTGACTGAACCCACGACTCCGGATCCGCATTAAACTGGGGGATTACTGCATATACAATTATATATATACTTAAATGGTGAACATTTAAATGTGTAAATGTAAATGTAAATGTGTAATGTTTTTGTTAGCAAAAAATATTGAGTGTATTTTAGAACATTTTAAGTAAGTCAAACTTTTGCAAAAGTTTTGACTGGTGGGGCATATGGACATGTGTAAACAGTGCCATTGCCTGGGTGGAGCCGTATCCTCCGAGGTGGTTCCTCTGCTGACTAAGCCACTTCATGAGGCTGAAGCCCTGCTCCACGCTGCCCTGCTTGTAGAGGGAGAGCAGGGTATAGGCCGCCATCTCGATGTCTGCAGAGCGCGGCTGCCATGAGTCCAACAGGCCGGAATTCAGGGAGTTCCACATGGGAACGTCAGCTGAGAGATGGAGAGCAAAGCCGTGAACGCCTGTGCAACATCTGCCGTTATTTTACAGTCTTTAATACCCAGAAAATTCTAACAACCCCAAACCACAAGACAGCTGGGCAAACAAATGCTTTTCAGTTACACCACAGAGTACCTGCTGCTCATTAAACGTTTGGGCACATATCATTTTCTAGATATTCAAACTGAAAATTATTCTAAATTAAATCGACTGGGCACATTTATATACACAGTTACAGTTTATAAGCTAAATGGAACAACATTTTACACAACATTTTAATGTGTTTTCACAATATTTATATTAAAATATGCCAAACCTTAAGCCTATTTTGAGCCTCAATATTTGTTTTTAAAGTAATTTAGAAAAGTAATCTTTATGTAATGCTATTCAATATTTTGTTATTGTGTTGAAAAGTCTTACCATGTGAAATAATACTACTGAAGTAAAATGTCCATTTGTCATAGGTGAACACATCACAGCACACAGCATTAAACCCTTTCTCTGCATTTAAACCATTTAACTCATTTAACTCATCAGTAGTAGATCAGGCCTAGTGGTTAGGGAGTAGCCCTAACATATTAAACTAATTTAACCCATTCACCAAGTGAAGCAGTAGGCAGCCAGGACCACAGCGCGCAGGGAGCAGTGTGTACCTTGCTCAAGGGTACCTCGGTGGTGCCACTCATAGCCCTGGGATTCAACCCCACAGCCTTCTATTCGCAGGGGCTACTCCCTAACCACTAGGCCTGGTCTACTACTGATCTCGATTATGTGCAATAAGAGACTTGGTATAGAGAACAACTCCAAACCACTGTTTGAGTTATTAGTAATTTATTTATCTATTGTATTTATACCCCAGCATTTGTGTATATAGCACAGTGTATTTAATGCTTAGTCCTTAGTCCTTCTGGAGGACTAAGGCCCCTAATGTTATAACCCACTATAATAGCTTCAACTATCCAGTGGGACACGCGCTGGCAAGAAATAGGTTTACCCTTGTGTGAATCAGCCCATCAGACAAACAACTGATTACTCTTCCGCAGCATTTTCGTTCTATTTACATAGCAACGCAAGGCACGGATAGGGCACAAACAGTGAAGCCGCTCCTCTTCTGGTGATGAGAAAGGCAGCGGGTGAAAAGCCATTAAATCCACCTGACTATAGGCTAGAGCTGACTCGCTCACCTTAGGCATGAACGCTGGATTAGTCTTGAGAGACACTCTCGAGTAATCCATAGCGAACTGCATACAGGAGTTATACGACAAAGTTCACTTACCCGTTTTGCAGTTGAAAGAGCCAGCAATAATGCAGTCTTTAGTGAAAGGAGCTTCAGATCACTGTTGTCTATAGGCTCAAAAGGTGCACGAGATGTGTTAAGGACCCCAGACAGGTCCCACGGTAGAATCAGTGGCCTCACCACCCTGTTCAACCGCCGTGCCCCTCTCATAAATCTGCCTACCAGCGGGTGATGGCCCATAGTGTTATCGTCGATACCCACATAACACGCAGAAATCGCTGCGAGATACACCTTAACGATGGAAAAAGCTCTGCCTTTATCCAAAAGTTCTTGCAGGAAACATAACACATCTGCCATGGAACAGAGAAAGGGAACAATGCACTTATGCGCGCAACATTGTTCAAAAATGTTCCATTTCTTATCGTAAGCAGAGCGCGTCGAGGCAGCTCTCACGTTCTGAATTGTTTCAATCACCCTCTAAGGCAACCCTGTAGCATTCAAATTCAACCTCTCACGGGCCAAGCCCAAAGAGCAAGCCTGTCCGGTGCAGGGTGGAATATCTTGACCCGATGCGCTCCTTTGACAGAAACGCTTGGTACTGATCCGAGTTCAGTCTGAGGCCTAGATAAACTATCTCCTGTGTGGGCACCAGGCAGCTTTTTGTCTCATTTATCTTGAACCCCAAGCTCTCCAAATGAGACACGAGCCTCTTCGTGTCAATCACCGCTTGCTGTCTTGATGGAGAATGAAGGAGGAGATCGTCCAAATAAGCTGACACGCTGAGACCCACTGTTCTCAGTGGTAATAGAGCCGCTTCTATACATCTGCAAAACATCCGAGGGGCCAGTAAGAGCCCGAACGGAACCATCATAAATTCGTAGGCTGTGCCTTGATAGGCAACCCTGAGGAATTTGCTGTGTGCTGGATAGATACTTATATGGAAATATGCATCTTCCAGATCGACCGAAGTGAACCAGTCTTTCTCGCGAATAAGTTGCGACAGTGTTTTGAATGTGGGCATTTTGAACTTGTATTCCATGAGTTGTTTGTTGAGGGTCCGCAAATCCAGAATGGGGCGGAGACCCCCTCCTCTCTTGGGAATGGCGAAGTACCGGGAGTAAAAGCCCTGATGACTTTCCCCCAGCGGTACAACTCGAATTGCCCTTTTCCTTAATAAAGAGGCTATTTCTTCCTCTAAAACCTGAGCAGATTTCCACTGTGCGGCTGACATTAGCACACCCTTGAACACGGGAGGTTTTACTGCGAACTGCAAGCGATAAACCTGCGTGTACTGCGCATGCGCGCCAGCTCTCCACCCGAACAGCAAGCGGGCCTCTGCAGCCCTTGTCCACTAATGGTGCAGCCGCGCCATCTAGCAGTAGGGCTGGGGATTTCAGCTCTGATTTTTTTGGTTTTGTGTGTGCTTTTATTTTGAAAGGCTGTGCCCTTGGCCCACTGCCTGGATGCACAGGGAATGGCTTTATTTCCACACAAACAATGCTCTCTTGCGAACTGCCCTCCACCTTTCCTGACAAACTCGTGGGTGGAGGGGTGATAACTTCTCTGTGGGGCACTGGGTAAACTGGTGCCAACTTCTGGTCAAAAGAAAACCTGACCTTTATTCGAACAATTCTCGATTCCCGCGCCTTCTCTTGGCGGGAGGGGGAGAACTTAGCTGGACCTTTTGAGGCAAGAAAACAACAGATAATCCCCGAGTGCTGTTGCTTGTCCCTTTGCCCGTAACTCCAGGACTGGTTAGGTTGCCCAGCGCTTCTTCCCTCACTGAGGGTTTGCCAGCCTATGTCTGGCTGCTGCTGCGGCAAAAGAAGGTTTCCCCTTTTGCTGCGCTGGCCTAGCCTGAGTGATGGGAGGGGGGTTTGACATCCCTAGCTCATCCATGTTGTGTACGTCCAGCCTAGAAAACCCTTTCACCGGGACCCTGTGTGAAAAAGGTTTGTCCCAAAAACGTTTCATTTGTGAAACGCATGCAGGGACAACTGGGATGACCTGTTTAACAGCCGGAGCACGCGACCGCAGTCGCTTGCCGAAATACAGGTCTCTCTACACGCCCTGGCCTGCCTGCTGAGACGACCAGTTGATAGAAAGTTTGGCCACCGCCCTCCTGCACATTTCGAGCAGGTCGAGCCCCACCTGGGCCGAGGCTGGGGACCCGTCGCTCAGCGCGCTTTCGGGCCTGGATGGGGTCGACGGTAAGATTGCGTCATCCTCATCCTCCTCTCCGTCCACCTCCAACAGACGAGTGATCGCTTCGTCATCGTCCTCCTCCTCCCTCCTTTCCTCTGCCAGGGTTGGGAAAAGAGGAGACTACATCCATGAAATCCAACTGCATGACACAGGGGGTTGTCTCATCTCCACCATGGTCGGAGGGGAAAGGGAGAGGTCCCCCTTATTTGTGGCTGCTACCCACACTCTTCTCTCCAGAACCCTTGACGGGAAGAGTGAACAGTGCGGGCAGCACACGGGGTTTGCGAGTGCCGCCTGAGCGTGTTTCACCCCCAGGCATACAATGCACAGGGGGTGGGTATCCTTGGCAGAAATCATAGCCCCACAAGCACAAGGGC
>JBBPDH010184995.1:0-10735 GCA_037974565.1 Clupeocharax schoutedeni | reverse complement strand
AGCCTTATTTCAAAATAAAAGTTCTGAATATATCCTCAAAAATGGCGGCCTCTAGCAGCTGCTGACTGTGGACGTAACATAAAGAAACGGAAATTACTTTACACTATACTTTTCAGAATGTCTGTAAAATTAAATGACACTTAGATCTTTTTATGTTTTGGAAAGTTACAAATTCTTTGAATTTTCTGTGATTTTTAAAATCACTAAATATAGATTGCTAAGAAGCAGTAATTTATTCATTATGTAAATGGTAGTTAAGTAAGCATTAGTCAATTCCTTTTTTATTTTAATTAGTGAACTGGAGTTTTGGATGGTTATTAGATTATAACATTATTTACACATAACTGTGTATTAACATATGCATAATACACTTGCAATTAGCTGATATGTGAGGTTGCTTGTATGAGAAGAAACATGAGAACTGTGTAGTACATTTGCATTATTAACATAAATCATGTTAATTTACAATCCACATATTTTTTTTGTTTTTTTGACCTGTTTCTGATCTCTTGACTGCGATCTACCACACAGACATGCAACTAAAAACAATTATGAGAGTGCACAGTGAAGAAAAAATATAATAAAACGTGTAGATAAATGAAACAAGTTACTCATCATGTTACTACTTTAAACTCACTTTTCAGTTCATCAACAGTGTATACAGCGGTTAGTGAAGAGATAAACCATCATTAACCCTGTAGAGAATTACTAATTATAAAATAATCAGTTACAGCATAACAACTAATGCATTATTAACTAATATATACCTGATATGAGTAACAACCGATTACTTACTTATTTACTTACTTAATTAATGTTAACATATAATACCAATTCATTGGTGACCATCAACGTAGTTACCAAACTTTCAATAAAGTGTGCATTCATTCTTTTTAAAAACAAAAAACCAAATAAAATTTAAAAAAAAAATTCTATTGTTTATATTTCTATGGAAGCCCGTTTCCACAAGTCTGATTTAAAAAAATAATGACAAAAGAAATAAAATTTATATAAACTCAAAATAATGATTTCATATTGCAAAATTCAACATAATATCTCAAAATTCCAACTTACTTATCTCAAAATTCCAACTTAATAACTCAAATTTCGACTTAATATCTAAAAAATGGTACTTAATATCTCAAAATATCTACTTAATATCTCATAATAATGAATTAGTAAGTCATTATTTTGAGATAACTAAGTCATTATTTTGACTTAAATTCTAAACAATATTTTACCAACCTGGCAGAAACAGGCTTCCATATAATTCACTATGCAAATGTTAACTAAATTTTTTATTACTGTGCATTTGGTGTAATTTTCTTATTTCTACCAAGATTTTACCATGGTGAGTCATGGTAAAATCTGAGATTCTGTAATGGACTGAATTATGAATGAGTCGAAGTGATCTGGACCAATGAGAGGTCAGTGATTTACATCTGTACTGCGCATCTGGTGAATGCACCTATGGAAAAAAAGGGGGATTTGTACTTTAATTAGTGAACTGGGGTTTTGGATGATTATTAGTTAATATCGTTATTTACACATAACTGTGTATTAACATATGCATAATACACTTGTAATCAACTGATTTGTGAGGTTACTTGTATGAAAAGGAACAAGAGAACTATGTAGTACGTTTGCATTATTAACATAAATCATGTTAATTTACAATCTACATATTTTGGGTTGATTGCTATCTACCACACAGACATATAACTAAAAACAATTATCAGAGTGCACAGTGAAGAAAATATACAATAAAACATGTAGATAAATAAAACTGATTCACAAGTTACTCATCATGTTACTACTTTAAACTTGATTATCAGTTCATCAACAGTGTATACAGCGGTTAGTACACACGTAGTGAAGAGATAAACCATCATTAACACTGTACTGAATTACTAATTATAAAATAATCAGTTATGGCATAACAACTAATGCATTATTAACTAATATACACCTGATATAAGAGTAACAACCAATTACTTACTTATTTACTTACTTAATTAATGTTAACACCAATTCCAATACCAATTCATTAGTTACCAAACTTCAATAAAGTGTGCATTCATTCTTTTCAAATACAAAAAAAAAGAAATAAAATAAAAAAATGTTTTTTCTATTGTTTATATTTCTATGGAAGCCCGTTTCCGCCAGCCTCACTTAAAAAAATAATGACAAAATAAATAAAATTATGTAAAGTCAAAATAATGACTTAATTATATCAAAATAATGACTTAATATCACAAAATTCCAACTTACTTATCTTAAAATTTAAACGTAATATCTCAAAATTTCAACATACTAATCTCAAAATTTTGACTGAATATCTCATAATAATGAATTAGTACGTCATTATTTCGAGATAACTATGTCATTATTTTGACTTAAATATACTCTAAACAATATTTTACCAACCTGGCAGACACAGGCTTCCATATATTTCACTTTGCAAATGTTAACTACATTTTTTATTACTGTGCATTTGGTGTAATTTTCTTATTTCTACCAAGATTTTACCATGGTGAGTCATGGTAAAATCTGAGATTCTGTAATGGACTGAATTATGAATGAGTCAAATTGATCTGGACCAATGAGAGGTCAGTGGCCTTTAGGACTGGGAGTCAGTGGTTGTCCTGTAGTGAACCTTTTCTGTTGATCAGTATGATAGGGGCCCTGATAAATTGCACAGGAAGAGAAGAAAGAGTAGCGTTCTCATAACTGGCCTTAATCTCATAGTGTTAAGAGTAACACTGCAGCTTGGGAAGCAGAAGCACAACTTCTTTCAGTTTGACAAGTTGAGATGTCTTTAAAATATTTCCATATGGATATTAATGGTTTTGGTTTATCATCATATTTGATTCATCCACCCTGTGTATTTTCTGTGCAGAAAAGAGGAACTCAGTGGTGACTGGAGTTTCCTTTTTTTTTTTTTTACATTCATCACAACATACAAAATATATGCATACATTCAATGTATGTAATTACATGGATATGGAAGATGGGTGTTGTATGTATTTGTGTATCTACTTTATATAGTTTGCCTTCACAGTCCTACTATGCTACCTTCCCAGACCTCTGTTTGTCTCATTATTTTTTCAAGATTACACTCATTTAAGCGGGGGTTTCAGAAACCACAAAAGAGTTTACATCCGTAGCCTTCAGAAATAGAAACAGGTCTCTTTGACATTTAAAAAGTGATGGCTAAAGTCACCTCCAGTGAAGCAGATTAAAAAAAACCTTATTGTAAAAATATTATAATGAAAGCATATATTTTGTTTTCTTGTAACGTCACAAGAAAACCAAAAAAAATGCTTTATCTTCACCAGTTTTTCTGTACGTCATTTTGAACCATTTCTTCTGTTCTGGGTGGCATTTATACATTAAAGCATCACAAAAAATACAAGGCACAAAAAGAAATAAGTTTTTATTCCACCAATGAAAATATGTGAGTATATGAATATTCTAGTGCAAGACTGAAGTTTTCTTATTCTAGCGCAAGATTAGGCCGGCCAGAGTGATAGTTTTCCATGCATGGCTTACTGTGATGGCAACCAATTCAAACTCAAACTCTACCCCAACCCTAACCCAAACCCTAACCATCTTCAATCAAATTATGTCAAAGAATATCAGTTTTCTGCTGGAGCTGCATGAAGCAGTGTAACAATTTATTCTTGAAACTGTGAAGAAAGTGAGAAAGTGAACGCATTCTAGTTATCTAGCTATGCTGCAGTATGAGGGAAATCAACCACATTCTATTGCACTAAATAGTAAAGACAAAGATATTGCACATACAGTACTGTGCAAAACTCTCTTGTGAGCTGGTTAGAACAACACAGGTTTGGATCCAGGTTTCTGCTCAGGGCCTCCAGTCATTGGGTGACGAATAAAATCAACACCTTATTTAATCTCCTGCAGTAAAAACAGCCAAACCAGGGATTTGATGGAGCTGCAAGTAAAACTGGGCTTCCATGAGGAAAGAGGTCTGGAAATGGTTCAGCGAACACTTTGCCACATAAAATCACCATTTACTTTATTGTGGCGATCTGGGCATTTGGGGGTTAACTGTGGGTTCATTGGGGGTCCATGTTCGGGCCAGGGGTGGCGTGATGGGCGCGTGATGTGCGGGAGGGGCGATGGGCTGCACCTGTGGCCCATCACCATGGTTACTCGCGGGTTTTTCAGGGTGCAGTATAAGAGGGAGGGGCGGTGCTTAGCACTGCAGAGAAAGAGGAGAGCAGGGCAGAGGAGAGTGTGTGGGAGCCGCAAGAGAAGAGAGTCGGAGTTAGGGCTGAGGGGAGACCAGCATGGGAGCAGGGCGTGCCTGCGCGCTGCTGCTCCCGTGCCAGTGGGAGTGATGCTGTGCTGTGTGCTGCATGCTGTGTTGGTGAAATAAAGCTGGAAGAAAATGAATTCTCTGCCTGTGTGTCGCCTTCCTCCACCGTTCGCCACAGTATTAATGCATTTTTTGTAATATAAGTGTTTTAACACTAACTTAACACCACTGCCCAGCAGTAAACAGCTTTTAAGCATCATCTTCTCAGGTGCCCAAGACCTATTGCACAGTACATGCAGTAGTCTTATGTGCAGTATCAGTACAATAATGAACTACATATAGAGCACAACTCCGGACTACTATTTGTGTTCAGCAGAAATGTATTTATCTATGGTGTTTCTATCCATCTCTCTGCATAGTGCATAGGATTTTATTTTAGCTTTATATTTGTCATAGAATGGGCAAATCAGAAATAAAGTCTGATTCTAATTTGGATGATTCTGATTCCTCCAAATTGACTTTACAGTAAAGAAATGACACTACACTTCACGTAATTTTCCCCCAGTGAAGGCCCGGCCCAACAGTCAGGCGTAATTTCAGAAAGCATTTTTCAATCTACTTTCCTGTAAATTTGCCTTTAAACCGTTCAGAAAATTACTCCACATGCGCGCAGTTTTTCGAGTGCAGTCTAACACGTCGAGTTGTTGAGCCGTTGTAGAGTCGCACAGGAAATCTGAAGTGAGAGAGGAAAACAGGAGCTATCGCTTCTACTAAATCTAAAGAAAGCAGAATGCATTTCTAGAGAACTGCTTGTGAAACCGAGGGGAGATGGTGAGAAGATTTTGTCTGTCATCCTCGAACAACCCAAGAACCGGCTGCGTTTTTGCTAAATGGTGGGAGAAATATAAGAAAAGTGCAGAACTTTAGAAGAGATTCTGGAAAATAATCAGTTAGGGGGGGGATTTAAGGTCGGCGAATTAGACACGTATAGACATTTTTTGAGTAAACGTAAGTAAGGCTCAGTTTGAAGGGGGGATTCAAAAATACACCGCACCCCCAGCCACAGCCACAGCCTTCCTCCCACTTGGATCAGCATCATTATATCATTGCTTTTAGGAGTGTTTTCATTTAATCTCAATTAGAGATCACCAGGATGGCTGAACAAACGGGCCATCTAATTACAGCATTAGAGGATGGAAATCTGAAAAAATTTTTGACACTAAAAATATATTTTAAAACGTTTACGATCATCCCCTGCCCCCACCCCTGATCACCATTAGAATCTTTACATACCAATTTATAGTTCTACAAATTGAACTGAACTGCATCCCCATGTTTAACTACACAAAGCACCGCATATATAGGAAGGTGTTTTCCTCTAAAATGCATTATAGACCACTTTTAAGATGCTTACTTACCTATTCTGTGTCATCCATTATTCTTGAGCTCTAGGGAAAAAAACATGTTCCCACTGCAAAAATGTTGAGTTTCTCAGGTTTGATTTTTTCTAGGTGCAGGTATTGAACTGAACAGCTTTGACTTCGTTTTTAAGAACTGCTGTCAATATTCTCCTCATTTCCAAATTAAAAATATTGTTCTTTAATGCATAATTTTCATGGAAATGATCAGAATAAGAGAAATAATGCAGCGTTTACAGAAAATAAATCTCTGGTTCTCTCTCAAACAAAACGGCAATAATGAGCTTTGAGGAACTTCTAGTAGTGTTTCACCATCCAACTGGTCTCAGTGTGAGAGGAGAGAGACGATTACAGCAGTGTTTTGTACTTTTCCTCATTAAATAAGATGTGATTCAGCTGATCACTAATCAGTACCTTAATACAGCATTTTGGAATAAAAAATATTAATGTATAACTTTAGGACAATCTTAACTGCTTTGTGCAGCTGGTGGCCTGGTGTTTAGGGAGCTGCAGCTGCAATCAGAAGGTTGTGGGTTTGAATCCCAGGACTAGTAGTGGCACCACTGAGATACCCTTGAGCAAGGTACCCAGGTGCTGCGTCACTGGGCATTACATTGCTTCACTTGGTGAATGTGTTAAATACAGAAGTCCCCACTGTGTTCACACGTGTGACTACAGGGGGCCACTTTACTTTATGGGGAAAATAAGATCCGAACAGGCGGCGCCCAGAACTCGACACTATACTGGTAGTAAAACAGGCCGTTCAATTTCTTCTACAAGTTCAAGTATCTAGTGAAACTCGACAATTAACGGCCTTTTTCTTTCACACAGACAGTCTGCTCAGGCATTTAGGCCACTGCGCAAAAAAAGACTGGACCAGTATTCCGTCATGGCTGTGAACCTCTTGATGGAACTGTTGGGACTAGAAAAAGCAAGTCTGCTTCTGAACCTGAGGCCCCTGGAGGTGGAGCTGGATGTGAAGGCCTCGAACATGCCGGAGCATGAGGGTAAAAGCGAATTCATAACGAAAGTGTTCCAAAAGTAAAAGAAAAGTCAAAATAGTTAAAGAAAAGCGTACATTTGGTAAAAAGTACAGAGGCCTGGTCCCTAAACCATTTGTTTCTTCCCATCTTCCCCGCACAGCTACTGGAACTGCCCTACTGCCCCAAGTGAATTAAAATGAAGCCTATGGAAATGAGGGAAGGTGTTTTTGTGTGCGTGTGATGAAAATCAATAAATGATGCGGAATTTCCTCCCAGCTGCTATATAAATGAACCCACAAATCACAGCGAGAGCAAAAAGCAAAAACAGAGAAGGGTGAGACGTCTGCACCACGTGAGTCAAGCATGCCCTCAGTGAAGAGTGAGTGAAAGCTCCACAGGCTTCAGTGATGCTGGCTGAGTCACTTCCCTCCCTCATTTCCTCTCTGCTGTCTTTCTGTCTCTGCAGATCTCCAGCTCCTGCTGGCCGCGCTGCTCCCTCTGGCTGCCCTCACTCACCCGGTCCTGGGCCCCAGCGACAGCCCCAGCCCCAGCCCCCAGGAAGAGGTGCCAGAGATCTCAGGAGCGGAGCAGCAGAGCTCGACTCTGGAAGACCACAAGTGGGAGAAGATCTGTAAAAGGCTCTGGACAGGCATCACCAAACTTGAAGATGAGCAGGTATGGCACTTTACACTGCAGCTAAAACAGTTCAAATGTACATTTAAATGTATGTTTTAGGCTTATTTCCACATTATTTCTCACATTTAGTGAGGAATAAACCAGTTTTGACTTGCAGCCGACTCATTTAAAACATACTTTCACCCTTTAAAGTGTAGATTTAAGTCTTTCATCTTTCAGGCTTAGGCATTTCCAGTGAATAAACCAGTTTAAACATGCAGCGAAGGCTTCTAAAATAGTTTATATAGTTTCACATTTAAGTGTACATTTAAGTTAAACTGGAATGGGTTTTAGGTGTTTTCAAAAACGCCTACTTTCCTCATAGTCCGTATATTTATCAGAAGAAGGAATAAACCTGCAGCTGTGAAATATAAACACATATTTTGGTTGAAGTATTTCCTTCACAGTTTGTGTATTTGTGAGGCAAGCATTGAATTTTGACTCACTTCCATATAACTCGATATATAAAATAGTATCGTATTTAAATCGTATTCATCCCTTAATCTGTTTAACTTCGTCCTGCGCTGCTTCACTGTTCCTCACTACTCACTTCGAAGGTTTTGCCTTTCATTTTTGACCAAAAAGAGAAGCAATAACAAAACTTCAGGATTTGCTAGACAGTTCTGGTACAGTGTGACATGGAAACAAAATAAGTTTTTAAAAGTATTAAGTACTTAATACTTAAAAATACCAAGTTTACTAGACAGTTTTACGCCTGTTTAAAGTGAGGTAGCTACCTTTAGCTGGTTTTAATATCACTAAACCTGAGGATGCTTCTACTCCACTTATTTTTATAATGTCAGTAAACCTTCTGGCTGGAGAGGGTCACGGTTCCTCGACCCTCGTCGGCTTGTAAAACAAGTCTTTTTGTATCATTGCAGTCTCAAAGAGACTTCGGGGTACCAGCGGCGAACATGTCAGACTACAGCGAGCGGAGAATCCAGACGCCTCTAATCGTGCCATCTGACAGGTGCCAGTCAAAGAACTTTGTTGCAGTAAGTAGATAAATCATCGCTGTCAGAACAAAACCTCATATCTCCAAAGTGTTCACTGTACAGGAGACAGGGGAAAAAAATGCTTAACCTTCATTGTAAAGTAATGGAGTTTATTCTAAGTGATCTTGGACTAGATCTGTTCATTCAATCACCATGAAAATTTAATCCAGCATAAATAGCAGCTGAATCTTTCAAAGTATCTGAAAACAAATATAAAACCTAGAAAAATGGAGATATGATGTGCCCAATAAACTGTGTTCGGCGAAACCTTTTAGTCATTGATGTTTGTGCTCTACAGCAAAGATGCCTGAGGCGGATCTACGCTGGTTTAAGGACATACAGAGAGTACCTGAGCTACATCGAGAGACAGAACCTAACTTCATCTGGGCTCTTCGACATCCAAATGCAGACCAACAACTTATGTCAGATCATCGAAGATAAAGTAAGTACACTGAAATCTGGATGCTAAGTGTTTAAGTCACTGAGTCATACTCAACTTATGCTCAGGGCTGTATTTCACAAAGCAGGATTTCTCAGTTAAACTGAGGTTTATCCACTGGACAACTTAACTGTACATAAATTACTATATAATGTACTGGAGTCCCTCATTCTTTAGATATCTAAGTAATGAAAACATATTTACATCATTTGAAACTTGGTACTTTATTATTTTAATTTCTTCATAGTATACTATATACATATACGTATTTGTGTGTGCACCTATAGTAATGCCATTGCTATTCCAGTACTTACATACTGGTTAAAAAAAGAATTTTTCCGTTGTCAGGAAAGACATGTAAAATATTTACTTTAACATGATTCCAAGCTTAAGTACTGGGGCACTTTTTCTCTGCAGTGGAACAACTAGGATGTCTTCTATGAATGTCATTGATGCTGTATAAAACATACTGCCTATGGGGTGGAGCCTAGTGGGTAGGATACTTGCCTCTGGACCAAGAGGTCATGGGTTCGAATCCTACCTTCAGAACACCACCACTGGGTTCCTGAGCAAGACCCTTAACCCCAAGTTGCTCCAGAGAGACTGCCCCCTGTAGTTAGGGAATGGAAGTCGCTTTGGATAAAAGCGTCTGAATAAACGGCATAAATATAAATCACTGTATTCCACTTGACCCAAATGTCTCTGTAAACTCATTTGGTTCATTTGCTTCTGCAGATCGGGGACACTGAGATCGAACCAATCCCAATCAGCGCGTTACCTGAGGGTTCGGCGTGGAATCAGAAGATAGTGACCCACTCTGTTCTGCACAATTTTGCTAAATTCCTAACAAAAACAATCAGGGCAATTAATCACATCAACAACAAAGAACTGATCAAATCATGAAGGAAATCAAGTGGCCCTTAGAGAAGCACTTAAATAAATAGAGCAATATGTTTGTTTTATTATAGAGCAAACAACAGTAAGGGCTATTTATTTATCTGGTCACAGTTATTTATTTATTTATCTATTTATTGAAGAAGGCATTGTTAACTTAACATATATATATGTACCAACTACACTTTCTAAATAATTACTAATTCTATTTATTTATTTACTATCAGTTACAAATGTCACCTGTTTACCGTTACAGTATTTGAAACAAATACTGCTGTAACAAATCGGATGAAATGTGGAAGAATAAAGCTTTATGAAACGTACTTTTTTATTTTTTTACTTTCTCATCATGGGGCAAACATTCAAACAGGCAGAGCCACAGAATACAGGAAACTTACAAACGTACAGCACATACTTGTGATAAAATAAAAATCTAGGGAACAGAAACTGTTCTGTACCATCTCTACCAACAGAGGGAACAGAAATGTAGAGTTTAGACCTAAACAACTACCGAAATCAGTTTGAAATCAGTTCGGCTTCCTTGGAAGTGATGCTTGGGAACCCACTCTCCACCAGTCCAGGGAGTAAACCTCTTGAAGAAAGGGGATGTTGAGAGGGCTTGGTCTTCTGTAGGAGTTTCTCATTGTTCTTCATCCCCAAAGTAAGCTAGTAAACAAAATACAACATTTTAGCCCCAACAGTCACAACAATATTCGTACTTATACAGTGGAGGAAATAAGTATTTGATCCCTCACTGATTTTGTACGTTTGTCCTATGACAAAGAAATGAAAAGTCTTAGAACAGTATCATTTTAATGGTAGGTTTATTTCAACAGTGACAGACAGCACATCAAAAGGAAAATTGAAAAAATAACTTTAAATCAAAGATAGAAACTGATTTGCATTTCATTGAGGAAAATAAGTATTCAGGGTATATACAGCAAAACCATCAAATGTGCAACGAAGACATACAGTAGTTCCAACAAACTGGTGCAGCAGCACAGAAAGTTAAGTGCTTTTGCCGACCGCTCCCATCCAATGGACAT
>JBBPDH010184983.1:6585-18320 GCA_037974565.1 Clupeocharax schoutedeni | reverse complement strand
CTCTCTGTCTCTCTCTCTCTGTCTCTGTCTCTTTCTCTCTCTCTCTCTCTCTCTCTCTCTCTCTCTGTGTCTCTCTCTGTCTCTCTCTCTGTCTCTCTCTCACATTCCCGTTTTTACCGCTCCCTCCTGTAATGTCTCTGCCTGGACTCCAACACTGGTGGTTCTTCTTCTGCTCATGAAAATCGAATGCTTTGTTTTATTAATTCGACTGAATCTCTGATGGCCTCCAGCGTAGAAACCTGGGCTTTTGAACTGCAGCTTTTGAAGCGTTTCTTTAAATGATCATGTCTGAAGCGTAAAGACTAATCACTCCGTACACGCAGGCGATTAAAAGTAAATGATGTCACTGAACTCAATTAAAGCTCCGATCAGAAATCACTTCCACTGGGAGGCAGGTTTCAAGGCTTGCGGTGGAGACTGACACTGAAAACAGACAATATGGACATTTATGCTGCAGTGTGCTGCATGACTGCGCCCCCTACAGGCTGATTCATGCCTGCAGGTGTCCGTCAGATGTCTCGACTCTCCTTGTGAATATTTATTATTAGACAGAAATGGAAAGGGTTTGATTGCAAACATCTCATCAACTTTTAGGACATTTAGGATCTTCAGAAAAGATCTGATGATAAACTTTGTGCTGTTTCTAACGTTCAGTTTCTCAGGTTTGATCTTTTCTAGCTGCAGGTACTGAACTGAACAGCTTTGCCTTCGTTTTTAAGAACTGCTGACAATATTTCCCCTCATTTCTGAATAAAAATATTGTTCTTTAAAGGATTATTTTAAAGGAAACGACAAAAACATCAGAATCAGAGAAATGCTGCAGCGTTTACAGGACCTGAATAATTCAGAGAACACTAATCTCTGGATCTCTCTAATAATAATAATAATAATAATAATAATAATAATAATAATAATAATAATAATAATAATCATCATCATCATCATTTTTATTTATATAGCGCCTGTCCAAAGCTCAAGGACACTTTACAATGCATGTAGTAAAGAAAAGATGTAACAAACAGACAAATAACAAACAAATAAAAGTCAGATAAAACAGACCGGAAAGAACAACACATAATGACAGAAAAGCATGATGGGTAAATAAGACAAAGCAGCCAGGTTACCAGATCTGAGGTGTAGCGTTCAGAACACAGGTGAGTTTTGAGTAATTAATTAAATTCTGAGATATTGTTAACAGAACGGAGTGAGTGTGGTAGAGAGTTCCAAAGTTTTGGCGCATTAACACTGAATGATCTGCCGCCCATGGAGGAGAGGCGGAACTGAGGGACAGTGAGAATGCCAGAATCAGAGGAACATAGTGAGCGGGTCGGGAGCCAATGGAGGTGGTGCAAGACTGGGGTGATATGAGCAGAGCGTTTGGTGTGAGTGAGTATTCTAGCCGCAGAGTTCTGAATATACTGAATTCTAATGATGGAGTTGGCAGGTAAACCAGTGAAGAGGGCATTACAGTAATCGATGCGTGATGAGACAAATGCATGGATAACAGTCTCGGCATCTTTAGTACTGATGAAGGGATGCAGTTGGGCAATATGACTAAGATTACACCTAAGTTTTTGACAGAAGTGGATACTTTGATGTGAGAGCCGACGAGCTCACAGGTGGAGCATGCAGAAATATTGCGAGTGCTGGGTTTCCAGAAGATTATCTCAGGGTTTTTTTTTCTTAGAAAATTCTCAGTTTTGTCCATATTAAGTTTCAAAAAATTGGAGTTAAGCCAATCTTTAATTACCTTCATACACAGATATTTTGTCGAGTTGGGCGGATGGGGTGGGTGTGCAGACAGGGTAGAGCTGAATGTCGTCGGCATAAAAGTGATTATTAAAACCATGGCATTGTAGGATCTGACCGAGTGGGATTACGTAGATTGTAAATAATAGTGGGCCGAGAACAGAACCCTGGGGAACACCTCGCTTCAGGGGGATGGTGGGCGATCGGTTATCCTTGACAGAAATATAGAATTGTCTATCTCAGAGATAGGAAGAAAACCAGGAAAATGCAGAACCAGAGACACCCAAACCAGAAAGACGAGAGATAAGTAGGTCATGGGAGTTGGTATCAAAGGCAGAGCTGAGATCAAGTAGCAGAAGTATCGAGAGGAGGCCAGAGTCACCAGAAAGCAGTACCTTTACAAGTGCAGATTCAGTGCTATGGAGAGGGCGAAAGCCAGATTGAAAAGGGTCAAAGTGCTTATTATCAACCAGAAAAGACTGGAGTTGGACAGCAACAGTACTTTCCAGTAATCTCGAAATGAAAGGTAGATTAGAAATGGGACGATAGTTAGACAGAACCGAGGGATTCGAGATTGGGTTTCTTGAGCACAGGTGTGACAGCAGCAGTTTTTAGTGGCAGAGGAAGTGAGGCAAGAGTGAGATAAGAGATGCGTTGATGAAGTGAGAGATAGGTGCAGAGATGGCAGAGTGACAGAGTTTTAGGAGAGTGGTAGGAGCAGGATTTAGGTGACAGGATGAAGAGTTGGATTTCAGAATTAGATTAGAAACAGAGTCTGGGGTCGTCAGAGAGAAGGAAGACAGGGACTGACCGGGCGGGTTTAATGTATGACTGGGCTCTGTATCAGTGGCGAAACATTGGTAGACTGCATTGGTCTTTTCAAGTAAAGAAAGAGCAGCAAAACTCATTAGAAGTAGGGGCATCCTGAGGTGGGGGGTCCGTAAGTTTATTTATTACATTAAAAAGTGATTTTGGCCTGTTGCTTGATTTATTAATTGTGGCAGAGACAAAGTGAGAGCGGGCTGAGATGAGAGCAGATTTATATGATTTTAATGGTCGAGAAAAGCCAAATAATGGACAGTAAGACCGGTTTTCCTGTAGAGGCGTTCAAGCCGTCTACCATTAGCCTTAAGAATATGGAGCTCAGGGGTATACCAAGGAGAGGAGTGTGTGTCGGGGACAGTTCTGGTCTTGATAGGAGCATATTGTTGTAGAATTTGTGAGATAGTAGAGTAATAATTGGACAGTATCACAGTTGGAGAGGAAATATCTTTGACAGCAGCGTGATTCAAAGAAATTTAAGAACAGAATGATACAGTATCAATGGTTTCCAGGTTGTCTTAGGGTGTTGGACAGATTGAGGCTAAAGTCAAGGAGTTTATGGTCTGAGATACCAGTATCAAAAGCAGAAATGGAAGAGATATCAGCCCTTGATTGGGTTATTAATTGGGTAGTGGTTGAACAAACCGTATCAACATGAATATTGAAGTCACCATCAGGTGTAAGGAGATTTAACTGGATGAAATCAGCCGGAACTTGCCAGGTTGCAGTGAAAAGAAAGATATCTAGCTTCATTTTATTGATAATTTCACTGAGATAAGGGGCTTTGTCCGATATTAAGTGACAGTTCAGAAGTGCAAAGTGACATTGTACTGAATTCAGATTAACAGTACAATGCTGGATACCAGTGAGATAAATTAGAGAGCGATGAGTAGTGCAAGCAAATGTGGACAATCTGTGGTTAGTCCAGATACACTGAGGGGCGTCGGGCTTAGAGCAAACGGAGCTCCTGAACACACGCCATGAGCGCTGTATGTACCGTGGGTGCCGGAGAAGCCCTAGACTCCGGCAGTGATCATACGTCACAGAATCAAGGCATTGATCAATCACTTTACTGTGAATCAATCAAGTTTACTGTGGTGGTCTAACCACTAGACTGAGGTATTTTCCGCAGGAAACCCTGCACTACACTACGCTTCAGACTGGTCCTGCACTAAAATGCATTTCTGCACATTATAACTCTGATTCTTGTTTCTCGTTCTTCCTCAGAATGGGTGTTTGGGTCTCGTTCTGTGAACCGCAGGAGCAAAAGTGACATCAGCTGCATCACCGGCAACGCCAGCGAGATGAGCGAACTGCCTCACAGGGTCGAAACAAACTACGTTTCCCACAACCACTCTAACTGCCGAGGTGCCCTAAGGCCTGAGGACTTAGTGGTCACCATTGACGAGACCCCGCAGCTTCCCAACGAAACACACAGTGGGACCTAGCTGTGGACGGGCACCTCCTGACAGCTTGATTCAATCCCTTTGCGAATAAGAAGGGCGCTAAAAGGCAGCAAGTTTGCTTGTGGGCAAATTGGAGCCTGGCCTGTTGTGAACCAACTCTGACACTGTTGGTGGCGTGTGGTCGCCAGGTAGACTTGGCATGGAAGGTGTAGAATCTGACCGATATGTTCAAGGGAACCACAGAGGAACAATGAGTAACGGGGTGGAACTTTAACTGGGTCTGCTTCAGTGGCCAAGAACCACTCAAACGGATTTATTGTCCAAGATGGATTGCTGCACATTTCTGTTTCTTCTTTTATATCAGTTTTGTTAGTCCAGAAGCTCTGCTGTGGCGTCCTCTTGTGATTCATTACGTCTTTTTGAAGAATAATACTCTCTTTTTCATGCTGTAAAACCCAACAGTGAATGCGCCCAGTGGATTTGAGTACTTTAAGAAGACAAATGCTGCTATCAATGTCAAAGTTTATTTATTTATAACGCACCTTTTAAAGAATGGATGCTGATCACGGTGCTGTACAGATCCATAACATACAATACAATAGTTACAATAATATGCAGAGCCAGGGTCGGCAAAAACAAAATTGTCCACCTTAAATTAAACGTCATTGAAAGAAAAGCCTTAGAGAAAAATATGGTTTTAAAGCAGATTAAAAAAAAACAGGGTCTGAGAAGAAGTAAAATGTAAAGGTAGGTCATTCCAAAGCCTTGGGACTGCGACCCCAAAGCCTCAGGCGCCTCTGGTCATCCATCTTAGCAACAGCTGATCAGATGAGTGTTCTGGCAGGAATATGAAAATACAGTAATTCCGTTAGATATTGAGGCACTAACCAAAACAAGCAGCAATTTTCTAAACGGATTAGCATCACTCATATAATAATGTGTTTGTGAATGCTAGCTTCCGTTCATTGTGAGCTACATTACAATACATGGTAGAACAATTACCCCAACATTCAGACCAATACTCAAATAAAAAAACAGTTTATTAAAGGAAACGTTTCTGCAGTGAAGGTACCTGCTGAACCTAGCATACCATGTGAGTACCTACAAAAACACTGCGGACCGAACCTAAATCAGATGTAAATAAGACGAGGGGGACTTTCCTGCTACGTTAACAGCAATAAAAGTACTAATAGATGGAAAGAAATTATGGTGACCTAGAAAATATTTGAAGAAGTTATAGTGACCAAACATCACTAAAATGAACAGGCACTGATATTCGACTCAGTGGATCAATGACATGGCAACCCTTTACTAAGGGATACCCACTAAAGCTTTCCTGACCACAGACATAAACCTACCACACCATTACTAAAGGCTAATTCCAGCAAGTGCCGGATGTCAAAGTTGGCTGCTTTTGTCAAATAATGCTACGCGGTGCCTACAAAAGCCTTCAATGATAACTGATTTAAACCTATAACAATATCTATTTGGGGTTCTCCGCTGACTGGTACCGACTCAGTTTGGTTCAGATCTACTGACTTTTTCTGCTTCCTGGAACCCGGTACCACCTTGGCCGAGGTTCCAAGCGTGCTGAACCGATACTAAATGATGATGTGTACCTAGTGGAGGTTACTGATTGGTGGTCACTATGGTTACGCCAGTGTTGTTGACTGAACATTAGCATTAGCATTAGCCTAATGTTGCTTCATGTTGCAAGGATAAGAAATAAAACCCTCTGAGTTCCTCCATGCTGGAGATTGTAATGATGCTGGGTGGTTTACCTAAGCTTAGAGGCTCTGCTTGTGCTGCTGCTCAGAATGTTTGGTCGCTATAGCAACCAGTTGTAGTGGAAAACTCTAAGTCCGAAACCAAACTGAAAACAGTTGAACCGAACTTTACCGAAACAAGCTGGAAACAGCCAGTGGAGAACCCACTTATGAAGGCCTATTCCAAAAGTCTCCCAAAATTGTAACCAAAAACAGTGAAAGTCAGATTTAAAGCAGCCAATGTTGACGTCTGGCATTTGTTGGAATAAGCCTTTATTAATGGTTTTGTAGGTTTTCGTCTAGTGTCACAAAAGACTTCTAGTCGTCTGCTCTGTGTATATCAACTGATCTTACAACCCCTGCCCTTCAGTAATGTGTTACATTACAGTTTTTCTGCCTCGGAAATGATCATTTATTTGTTTAATTAATTATTATTATTCTTTTTTTTAAAAATGTATTTATTTATGAAGCCATGGGTCTTGGAGGCCTTGAAATAAAGCAGTAGTCAACAGTCAGCTCATCACTACTAACACCTTTTGAGTTTTGAGACAATGTATGTTGAGAAATTAATTGTTTTTAATTTCCAGACGTTCTCCAGACATGCACTGAATGGACAGACATAGTGGCCAGTAGAACCCTTACAGGACCCTGATAAAGCAAAACCGGCTTTGCAAAAAAATCATGGTAGGCTTAAAATAATAGACTATAGCACAAAAACTCAATTAAAATCAATTTTATAATGTAAACTCATGACACTGGGATGTAGGCAGTGAGAACCTGGGATCTCTGAATAAGAGAACAGTCCAGTATAAAGCGGATCTGATCAAAGCTTTGAGAAATCTGCATCCGACGGGGTGGTTTACACTGTTTGTAATAATCACATGTGTTGGTGCCAATATCAGGTCCAATTGAACTCTGTGTAGCAACTACTATCAATAATAAAGCACCCTTAGTGTACCGGCTTGCTGGAAATTATGTCTTTTTCAAAATACAGAAACCCCTCACTCCAGTCCAGTGGAGGCAGTAATACACAGAAAAATTCTTAACCGCCATAAAAAGAAGAAGCTGCTGCAGCATGTAGCGTGACTGCTCCGTGTCTTGTCCTTGTATTTTAGTGTTTAACAACCCCCCACCCCAGTGTTCAGCAGTGATCTCAGTGTATTAGTGTTAGTAAGCTGTGCTCTGTCTGAACATGTGGGTAGAGAGAGTTATTTCAGCCTTTCTTCTGTGGACCAGTCTTTACACACTGCTAATGCTAACCGCTAATGCTAATGTTTTTTAAGCAATAAAGTGTTGTGATTATTTACCTTTCCATTCTCTTTAAGGGTAATGTATTAAACTGAGTTTAAAATGAGATTAAAGTGTTCTGGGAGCAGATTTGGGGGCAGATTTGGGGTTTACACTGTAAACATAGAGATTTTTAGGCTTTGTTTTAACTAGAACACAACAATGCGGTTTTTCGTTATATACGGGTGCTCTTGGAAAGTAACCCCCATGAAAAGTGCGGCATTATTGTATATCCATTCAACAAAAATAAACAGCATGAGTGGCAGGCTTATTTAAAGTGGGACAAGTACTGAAAATAAACCCGAAGAGATTACGTTGACTTACGTTTTCGACATGAAACCAACTCATCTGGTCCGTCTTTTCATCGCTAGAGTAGTCTCTATAATAAATAAAATAAATGTTGATATGTGAAATTACTGATGAAAGCAGGTGTGTTCATTCCCCAAACCTGCTGTGGTGGTGTATGGTACCTCCTTCAGTTACCTGCACAGCCACTGGTTCAGGTGTAGGTCGCTCTGGATCAGATAAAAAACACACCAGAGCTCAGTCAGCGCCACTGTTGTGTTTTACAGAACGTTGTCTGATGTTTGTGTGTCTGTGCAGGATGGTCTCACTGGAGAAGGTACTGGAGCAGCCTGGGCACCACTGTGTCTCTCGTTTGTACCACAAGAATAATGGTGTTGATGTGATCTGGACTGAGACAGCAAAGTGTGCACCTCTGAGTCTGTTGCTTTCAAATGAATTTGAAGTACTTAAATGTATTTCAGCATTGAAGAGATTGGTCCCTCTTTATTTGAGCCTCGCAGCATAACAACAGCATTGCAGGTGTTGCCATAGCATTACTCGTTATTGTCGCAACTATCACTATAATGTCTGATGTTGTGGTGCCTGGGGTCAAAGTCACCCCAGACTAAAAAAAACTAATTTATTTTGTTTTAGATTGCGTAAATGTTCACCTTAGCTAATTCACCCCACTCTCTGGATCTCTGGAGCACACACCAAGCAGGGACAACCACAGCCAGTACAATGCAAGAGAAGTTTATTGTAAACAGTTCAATTCACACAAGCGGGTTTCCGTTCTCTAAAATCCTCCTATAACCTAGAATCTCTCTATTTATAAAAGAACCCGCAGTGTTGTACAAGCACTTAGTAAAACCCGGAAAACACATCAAATAAAACACTTCCACCGCACACGACCTTCTCTGCAGCCCAACTCTTCAAGACACTCCGTGGATCAGCAAACGCTCACACAGGGAGGAAGAAACAGAAAGGGAATTACTTAAATCACATAAACCTCTACAATAAGTCGATGTTGCAAGTCTCTGTATGACTCTTCATGTCTATTTACTCCAGAGCTAAGGGCTTCGTTCCTCGGGCTCCGCAGATTCCTGCTTTCCGGGGCTCGTGCCGTCAGAGCCGATAGAGTTAGAGATTTTAAGAGCGGCTGAAAAACAGGAACCAACAGGCGGACGACTCGATGCGCATGAAAATCGGCAACCTTGAGAGGAGTCGTCGGATAAATAAAATAACACCCTGCCCTCATCAAAGCGTGCCACGTCCAATCATCCAATTTTCCACTCCGCGTTTTCAAGGAGGGATCATCACTTTGAACTCGTACCTTTTTGAAGCCGGTGCTGCTCCTGTGAATGAGGAAGTGAGTGTTTATTAAATTGAGGAATTTGTGGCCTTTGTGTGTAGAAATGAGTTTGTAAGCCTCTTTTCCTCCGGGCAGTTACAGATCCAGCATCGCGTCTCATGTCATCATCTGCAATGCCGGTTCCTGAGACCCCACACGGAACCTGGTTCCCACTGGGAGACCAACCCTTCCCTTGACCTCCCCATCGCTTACGTTGTAGTTCTCTAGGGCTCATGTATTGTTGGGATAGGTGTTGCTAGTTATTATGGGACAGTTGTTTTTCAGGTAAGAAACAGTCGTGGACTTCTTAAGCACTGATGTACGTCGCTCTGGATAAGAGCGTCAGCTAAATGCGGTAAACGTAAGCCAAGTTGTAGGGCAGTGAAAGGACAGTGGGTCTGAACCGAGACCGGTGTGGCTGCAGGTGTTTGTTCCAGTCGATCGGAAGCATGTTTGGTCTCAGTCTTCAAGCTGTTGTTCAGACGAGGCTCCTGTTGAAACCGTCCCTTTATGGATAAATTCTGAAACCCTTGACCAGGCGTGCCAAGCTGGGTCAGATGGGTCAGTGGTGACAACAATAATGGGTCTTTTCCACCAAGGCTTGTGTGGCTGCAGGATTTTGCTCCAACCAATCAGTGGCGGTTCTAGACCAAAATGACCAGGGGGCCGAGGAGGGGCCGGTGTGGTTTTAGAGGGGCACATACTGTACATACACACACACACCTGACATAAGGAATAAAGATAGACTGTCGGAGATGTAACAGCACCCAGGCCTGCACATAAATTAGCTTAAACAGGGAGGTCTGTTGATATTCACATGCACATCATGTCACCTGTTACTAATTACATTAATAACAAACGTCAATAATAATAACAAGTTATTCCCTACAGGTTTTAATGTGTACAAATATCATTTTGGTGACCTCAGTGCAGACAAAATTGTGCGCAACCCCTGCGATCTCTTGAGTCCCCCTAAGGGGTACCCGGACCCCAGGTGGGTACCCACTGGTCTAGAACACACGGAGCGTTAGTTCCGTTCTTCAAGCAGCGCATGTCACGATCAGAAATGAATATTTAAATCACTGGCTGTTCAGTGCAGCGGCCATAACAGGGAACAGGGGCCCTGACCCACACTGGGTCCCGTCTAGAACCGCATATGCAACCAATCAGGAACGAAAGCGTTTGATCTCAGTCTTCAGGCAGTTGATCAGGTGAAGCTCCTGCTTGTTTAGAACAAAAAACAGCTGAGACTTGACACCCCTGCTGTGGGTGGAGCCATGAGAGGTTGAAGTTGAAGTTTATTGTCATACAGTGCTGCTTGAAAGTATGTGAACCCCTCGAGCAGTTTAGATGTTTCTGTTGAGGCCTTCAACATCACAGCAACTTTGACTAGAAGTGGACGCCCATCAAAATTATCACCCAGAAGCACCAGAAAAATAATAAATCAGGTAAAGGCCAACCCACACATCACCTCTAGAGAGTTGCAGATCTCTCTGGCAGCATCTGGGACAAATGTGCATGTGTCTACAATCAGACAAAAATCGAATAGCCATGACATTAATGGGAAGCCTCTGCTCTCAGAAAAGAACAAAGCTGCCCGTTTTGACTCTGCCGGACGGCACTTGGACAAACCAGAGGCCTCCTGGACATCCATTTTCTGGACAGACGAGTACAAAATAGAATTATTTGGTCACAATCAAAACCGACATGTTTCGAGAAAAGCCAACATGGCATATGAAGAAAAGAACCTCCTGCCAACCGTGAAGTACGTTGGTGGAAATGTGAAGGTCTGGGGCTGCTCTTCTGCTTCTGGACCTAGAAGACTCACTATTATCCAAGGAACCATGAATTCTTCTGCATATCAACAAATTCTTGACCAGAATCTCATGCCGTCAGTCAGGGAGTTGAAGCTGGGACGAAAATGGATTATGCAACAGGACAATGACCCAAAGCATTCCAGCAAAACTAGATAAGAACGGCTTCAGCGAAAGAGGACTCACTCTGGACTGGCCCAGTCAACGCCGGACCTTAACTCAACTGAAATGTTGTGGCAAGACCTGAAGACGTTGGTAAATGCCAGATGTCCCTCCAACCTCTCTCCACTGGCTGAGTGGGCAAAAACTCCCATAAGCAGATGTGAGAGACTGGTTAGTGGCTACAGGAGACGTTTAGTTGAAGTAATGGCTGCAGAAGGAGGAGCCACAAACTAATACAAGGGTTCACATACTTTTGCACATGTGAAATTTTCAGTTTTTGTGAGTTTTTGTCAGTCTCTTTTTGTGTGTGTGTCCATTATTTGGAAGGTGTGCTTTACTCACTGGGATTTGAATGTATGTGTAATAACGTTCTTTTAATGTTTTTTACAAAAACAGTGACCATGTCTGGAGGGTTCACAAACTTTCAAGCAGCACTGTATGTACAGAGTACAGTGTACAGAGCACAATAACATTCTTACTGGAACACCCTCTTCACAGATAGAACATAAAGACATAAAGAACATAAAAGACATGAAAGACAACAGTGCAGCAGCAGTAGTCTTAAGTTTTATAAAGTACAGTAAAGTGACAGTGCCGTGTAAAGTGACAGTGCAGAGTAAAGTGACAGTGCCATGTAAGTGACAGTGCAGTGTAAAGTGACAGTGCAGTGTAAAGTGACAGTGCAGTGTAAAGTGCCAGTACCATGTAAAGTGCCAGTGCGGTGTAAAGTGACAGTGCAGTGTAAAGTGCCAGTACCATGTAAAGTGCCAGTGCGGTGTAAAGTGACAGTGCGGTGTAAAGTGACAGTGCCATGTAAGTGACAGTGCAGAGTAAAGTGACAGTGCCGTGTAAGTGACTGTGCAGTGTAAAGTGACAGTGCAGTGTAAAGTGACAGTGCCATGTAAGTGACAGTGCAGTGTAAAGTGACAGTGCCGTGTAAAGTGACAGTGTCGTGTAAGTGACAGTGCAGTGTAAAGTGACAGTGCCATGTAAAGTGACAGTGCAGTGTAAAGTGACAGTGCCATGTAAAGTGACAGTGCAGTGTAAAGTGACAGTGTCGTGTAAGTGACAGTGCAGTGTAAAGTGACAGTGC
>JBBPDH010184964.1:7076-18327 GCA_037974565.1 Clupeocharax schoutedeni | reverse complement strand
GTAATGGTCGGGTGTTACAATACTTTCGTCTCTAAAGTGTATGTTCGTAAAGTAAGGACGAGCCTACTCGACGGTTTATTTGGACTACAGAATCGCAGGCAGGACTACAACTCCCAGCGTTCGAAGGTCACCGGTTTTGGCGCGTTTTACGTTAGGCGGCGGCCATTTTGTTTTCAAACACTCTGGACTTTTCATTCAAAAAAACTTTCTGCGGGTCTCCTGGTGAATACAGGGAAAAACTCACTTTGCGGTCCGTTTTAAAACACGTTTAGCTCAACCTAGGACAACGAGATTGGGGGGGGGGAAGTGGGGCCGGTGAGGAACACAGTGGTGCTGGTTTGAAGTTGTTTTTTTCCTCAGAAGTTACCCGAAGACCCTGAGTATGGCTACCGCCTCGCCCCTGTCGCCCGCCCGGATCTCCCGCCTGCAGGAGAAAGAGGAGCTGCGGCACCTCAATGACCGCCTCGCCGTCTACATCGACCGTGTCCGGTCCCTGGAGCTGGAGAACGACCGCCTCATGGTCAAAGTCTCCGAGAAGGAAGAGGTCACGACCAGAGAGGTACTTCCGAACGCTAGGAATTAGCCTGGGAAGCTAACAGGGAGCTAACAGCCCCGTTCACTCCAGAGGAGTTCTGTTAGCACGGTTGCTAATCACTCAGACAGGCGTCCAGGGATTAGTTACTTACTCAGTTCATTATATTTCACAAACCTGGCACCTGATTACTGCATCGAACAGCCATAAACCTTTTTAAAGTTATTCTGTTTTTATGTTTGAGTTAGTTCATTAGTCAGATAGCGATAATGTGGGAGATGTTTTTTGGTGAATCTAAACTGGTTGTTTGATAATTTTGTTGATGTTAAACCGTATTATATACTGTACAAATGCAGTGTCTAACCTTCCGTTGGATTTATAGTTATATTCGCTTTATTTAATTAGTTATGCAGTTAGTCATTGTTGATGTGGGAGAGGCAGTAATTGAGCCCACATGTCTTTTTGTTGCCTCAGATGTTGCTAAACTGGTAATTTCATTTTTGTTGATGTTAAACTGCATTGCATGCAATTAGTGATTTCCAAGTCATGCGGCCAGAGATTAGTCAGTCACTCGTTAAAATATATTTCACTAACGTGACAGCTGATTACTATATCTAACCTTGATTTTGATTTTAAGTTATTTTATGTGTAACACAGGTTTTTTTAGTCAGACAATGTTATTGTGGGAGAGCAGGGAGTAATTGGGACCATTTGTGTTCTTATTGATTGTAAACTGCTGATTTGATTATCTGGTTGATGTTCAACTGCTTTATATGCAGTACAAATACAATATCGTTTACTGTTTAAATTCTGTATTTGTGAGCTAGTTCTGCAGATAGTGTTAATGTGGGATTGGAGGCAGTAAGTGAGCCCGCGTGTCTTTACCTCAAATGTCGGTCAACTGTTAATGTTATGTTGATTTTAAAAGGCCCTATTCAATAGAAATGTCTTGCAAAGTTATTATTAATGAGCAATGATTTTGCGACATGAATGCTTATTTTCATGCATTTCAATGTTAATTGATTCATAACAATATCTAGGTTTTATTAATGAGATCAGCGTCAGATAAGAGGAGACAAAGGGAAGATTTTGTGTTTATTTTGTGTTTTGGTGTTAAAGTGCTCCTGGTCCTTCCAGTTGCTCTTCGCCCTCATAAACAAATGGGAGTGGCTGGTGCCACTTCTTTTTCATTTGACTTAGTGTGCTAATACAGTCTAAAGACACACATCCTGCTTCATTTGGCCAGAAAATGCTTTGAATGAGTAAACTCAGTTGGGGTGTGCTATTAAGTTTATTTCATATCCCAGAACAGAATACAAACAGAATCTAAGTGTGGAAATTGTGGATGCCTCAATGAAAGTGATTTAGCAGTTTCTGTTTGTGTTGAAGTTGATAGATCTGCACAATTTATAAATTCGTTGTCTGTTAGATCTCTCTGACTCTGGTGTTCCTGGATTGTAAAACACACTTGCACCTTTGCACACACACACTCATGTTTATGTGTACATATGTGTTTAATTTGCATGCAGCTGCACGCCACTTGTTTGAAGAAGAAAAAAAACATGGTCATGGGGGCCAAAGCATGGTCACAGGCAGGCTTTTGACTAGTGGTCTATCACTTTAGAATATATATATATATATACACACATTTATTTACTTTTTTTAATTTTGTCCCACAAGGTGACTGGTATCAAGGCTCTGTACGAGGCGGAGCTGGCTGACGCCCGGCGAGTCCTTGACGAAACCGCAAGAGAGAGGGCGAAGCTACAGATTGATCTGGGAAAGGCCAATGCCGAACTTGAGGAGGTGACTAGGAAGTAAGTTCTATTAAAATTGCATCTTTTAGGTTATAGGTCCTTACACGCATGGGGGACGCATAAACATAAGGACTTATGAGTTCTGTGTGTGTTTGATGTTTATTTGCAAAGCATGTTACCCAAATGTCAAGTGAAGGCTAACACCCACCTCTCCCAGCCTGATCACAGATGAAATGTCTGCATTTCTTTCCTCTGCACCTCACGGTTTTACAGTTTACTCTATAAGCTTTTAGTCTCCGTATGGTGGGCTGTGTTTACCTTAAGCTTATCTAATTTAAAGACAAATCCCATCTGTTTCCATCTGTTGGGATAATACAGGCGACCAGTGCATGTGGGACGGGCTTTCTTTCTATACACCCTTTTATGTTTCAGGAATTCAGAAATCAGTTCTTCTCACTTGCCTGCCGTTTTGTGGCACATGTTTACTTTGGTTTGGTCTCGTTGCTAGTTAGCACAAGTGAACAGGAAGTCTGAGGCTGTAAGCGGGCGATGATGTAACCACAAGGGAAATACCATCAAACTACAGTCATGTTTTTTTTTTTTTATCTAGTTCTCATTTTACACAGCAGATAGCAAGCTCACATTTATAATTCATCTCTTACATGTTTTGTGTAAAAACATGCTTTTAGAAAGTCTACAGTTAATCATTCTGCTAAGGGTTAAATAGTAAAACTTGGAGAAACAAAATATTTGCACTGTGATGTTTGAATAATAAAATATTTGACTGTTCAAAATCAGCGTAAAATTGAGCAGCGTGTTCGATTTTAACTGCTTGATTTAAGTATAAAATGTTGGCATCAGTTTCAATGAAAGCAATAAAATATAACAATATAATTCAGACACAGTAGACTGCTCCTTTTTCATGGTGCTTTAATGTGTCTTTTATGAATAAAGGTTGTCACTAGAGATGCATGTTTGATTTGAAATGATAACAAAATCAACAGATATTAAAATCACACCCAAATCAGACTTGATGTCGGACAGATGTTTCAGTTGACCAGTAAACAGTAATACAGTATTTGCGGTGTAAAAGCAAACTGATCCGATAAAACCGGTCACCTGTTTTATAATCTCTTTATTTCTTTTACTTTTACTTCAGATTAAGAAATGTTATTTTTTTGTAATGGTGTCCAGGTAGATTAATCCCTGTTTCAGCATTTCATGACATGACACATATTTGAGATCAGATTAGCCACATCATTTCTCAATATTCTTTTAGTGTGTGAGAAAAGCCACACATGGTTTCCATTGGAGTTTGAAAGCTCTTAAACTTAATGTGTTTTCCAGCTTTAAGAAGAAGGATGGTGACCTGGTTTTGGCTCAGGCCCGTATCAAAGACCTGGAGTCTCAGTATAACCAGAGCGAGGCGGCCCTCAACACCGCCCTCAGTGAGAACGCTGCTCTCGCCGCAGAACTGGCTGACCTGAAGACTCAACTGGCCAAGGTTCCTTTCCTTACCTCACCTCAACCTCTTCATACCACAGATACATTTTATCAGCAGCGGTTGTATTAGAGTGCACTGAAATGTTGGTCTGTTTCAGGCTGAAGATGCTCATGCTGTGGCCAAGAAGCAGCTGGAGGCTGAAACTCTGATGCGAGTGGATCTGGAAAACCGCTGTCAGAGTCTGAGTGAGGAGCTGCAGTTCAGAAAAAGCATGTTTGAAGAGGTCCGTGTTCTTTCAGAATCAGAAGTGTAAAACTTTATTGATTCCACTTATTACGACTCCACAGACACAGAGACAAGAACATTATAAAATATAAATGAATCTTGTGAAACTGCAGAAATACTCCATAGGAAATAGACTACACTATAATCACCAATGTGGGGTACAAATACTTTAGATGGATAACTTACAGTTCAGCGAAACACTTACACTAATAGTGTGGAGTAATATTGAGTAGGTCAGTAGTGTTGATCATTAGTAGGTCAGTAGTATTGATTTAAGTAGTGATATTCACATGGAAAGACATGGTAATGCACGTAATGGTAAGATGATAATATGCGTGTAATGTTAATTAATCTGACTGCGCATGGTTACAGACTCGATTCTTAATTATTTGTTGGAGTTTTGGGAACTTCTCATATTTGGTAGTTTTAAATTTACTTCTGAAGAGAAAATAGAATATAAAAATAGATATATAATAGAAAATGCTTGGTGTCTTTCTCTCTCAATCTTCTTGTTAAACCCTTGTTTGAATAAGATTCCAGAGTCTAGTCTGTAGCTAACTGACGCTTGTTCTCTGTGGCTGTTGAAGGAGGTGCGTGAGACCAGGAGGCGACATGAGAAGCGGATGGTGGAGGTGGACTCTGGGGCCAAGCAGGATTATGAGTTCAAACTGTCTGAGGCCCTGCAGGACCTCCGCAAGCAGCATGAAGAGCAGGTCAGCTTGTATAAGGAGGAGCTGGAGCAAACCTTCCAGGCCAAGGTAATGTATTTTCTATTAAAATACATACACCATTAAAACAGATAAATACTGTGTACAAACATTGACAATCAGTATGGAAAAATACATAGTCAAAAAGGCAGTCAGAGGTTGTCTGAGTTACCTGGGGCTAATCATAAGTGCCGAAGGAAACAACTGTCCTTGTGGGTTCCATGGTGCCTGTGAGTAAATAAAGTTCCTCCTTTTTTCCTTTGTCTGTGTGTTTAGCTGGATAATGCCAAGGTGTCATCTGATCTCAATGACAAGGCGGTGAGTTCTGCCCGGGAGGAGCTGCAGGAGTCTCGCGTCAGGATTGAGAGTCTGAGCTTCCAGCTCTCTGCACTCCAGAAGCAGGTTGGTGTGCAGTAAAGTAACTGTCCTCACTTGGTGTGTATGTATATTACAGGTGTTCCTCAAGTTACGCCAGAGATCCGTTCCATTGACAGTGATGTAACCTGAATTTTGGTGTTGGTCAAAACACATCCGAGCCTCATTCACTTACCGAACAGTAAAATCATAAACACAACTAAACCCAAGAAAAAGGAAAACTCCCTTATAAAAACCCAGCGCATCAGGGTTTTTATAAGTGTGAAATCTCGGAGTGAAAATGTCTGTGGAAGACGCTGTGTGTACGATGAAGAGACGCAGCGTTTAACAAACACTGTGTTCCCCTGCAGGCGGCAGCAGCGGAGGACCGTGTGCGGGAGCTGGAAGACATTCTGAACAGTGAGCGTGATAAACATCGCAGGCTGATCGATGGCAAGGAGCGCGAGATGGCTGAGATGAGGGATCGCATGCAGATGCAGCTGAATGAGTACCAGGAACTGTTGGATGTCAAGCTTGCCCTGGACATGGAGATCAATGCCTACAGGAAGCTGCTGGAGGGAGAGGAGGACAGGTGAGTGCAGCGACCCCCAAAATCACCTTAACTGCAATCAAAAGTTGCCCCTGATTCGGTAACCTGGAACGAGTCAACTTTAGTCATTTACTTGTTTATTTATGTATTTTAGTTGTGAATAAATTAGAAGAGGTTTTTTTTGGGTCTCTTTAGTTCCAGGAAATTTGTGGAACCTCTTAAGTTAAAGCAGTATTTATCGAACCGTCTCCTGAAGGTCTTGCTTCCTGCAGGATACAGCTTCAATCAAAACCTGAAACACCTGATCCATGTAGTTCAGCAGATTCATGAAATGGATAAAACGTGTTCAGTCTGGGCGAGAAGCGAACAGCTTTGGTTGGAAAATCTCCAGTGACTTTAGTTTGGGATGAAGTTAGTTCTTACCTTCCTGCTGAATTGAATTGCAACCTGGTTCTCAGAGATCTGCTGTCTTTAAGTTTAGTTTCAACCCATTTACATTTGTTCCAAAAATGGATCCAGAAGACCTTTGAGTTAGATCTGTCGAATTAGGATAGAACCGAACCTGTCTAAAGTTTATCTTACCTGACCTTCATAAGATTCTGTAGGTCTTTACTGGTTGGTACTAGATCTGGAACGAAACTACTGCAGCGGCTTGGACACTGCTCTAATACCAACACTGGTGTGTTGGTCCAGGTGTTAAGCCAGAGCTCGAGGCGATCTAAGGACCTGCTCAGAGCTGCATGTCTTGCATTGCTCGAGGTGGGCCTACCTGTAAAGTATGTCAAGAATGTTCTTTTATGTTTGAGTGAAAAGGGCAGTGCTGTGCTCCATTCCAGACTGAGTTAATTGGATTCTCTTTCAGATATCCACTCAAACATGCTTTAAGTGTCAAACTGACAGTTTTTCTTCTTTCAGTTTCAGGCTTGATTATTGAATAGCGACGTGTGAAAACAATTGAAATACTGTCCTTTATGCTTGACTTTGGTTTTGGAAAGGTTGTAGGGATTGAGACTAGGGATTACCGACCTGTATAAATGTGAATATAGTTCTCTATAAAACACTGTTACTATTTACTGTATAAACAATATTCTCTAGTCTCTCTATTTGCTCCAGGGAGACTACCCTCTGTAGTTAGGGAAGTGCATTTTAATACTACAGGTCGTCCACCTGGTGAATTGATAATTTCCACAAACTTTAAAACCTGTCACTCAAAGTGAGCAGGAAAGCAAGCCTCACTCAAATATGCAGATTAGGTCAAATTAAAATGTATATCTGTCGGCATGGACTGTTATTTATGTACAGAATGAGACCCCTGATTTATTACTCAACAGATGAAGTGTTTTATTTTATTTTCCCTGCCCAGGCTGAAACTCTCCCCCAGCCCCTCTTCCCGGGTGACCGTCTCCCGGAGCACAGCCAGCAGCAGCAGCTCCTCCCGCACCTCACGCACAAAAAGGAAGCGTGTAGAAGAGCAACCGCTCACGGCCCCCAGCATCCGCATCAGCCAGCAGTCTGAGGCTTCAGGCGCCGTCACTATCGAGGAGATCGACCTGGAAGGAAAGTCTGTCACCCTCAAAAACAACTCTGACAAGGTGGGTTACAACACACGCACAGAGTATAAAAACAGGATTCAGGTGCTTGATAGTGGAGTTAGAAACATAAATATTAATACTGTTGTAAACACAGGAAATCACTTTTGTGACTTTCTGAATTGATAAATTGAAACCTACGGTATTTTTTTCCTCTTTAGGATCAGTCTCTGGGCAGTTGGAGGCTAAAGAGGCAAATTGGAGACGGGGAAGAAATTGCCTACAAGTTCAGCCCTAAATATGTCCTCAAAGCAGGCCAGACTGTGACGGTCAGTGGAGTTTGTTAGTTTGTATGTTTTTGTTTGAAGCTGAATCTGAGTTAAAGCTTAATCTGAGATGCCTCTGTCCTCAGGTCTGGGCTGCAGATGCCGGTGTGTCTCACGGTCCACCTTCAGACCTTCTGTGGAAAAGCCAGAGCAGCTGGGGAACAGGAGACGAGACCCTCACCCTCTTGGTCAACTCTGATGGAGAGGTGCGCTTTCAGTCTGTAAAGATTGATAACCCCAACCAACATTAGTTTATGCAGATACTTTAGTTTGGGTTACGTTCAAAGGTGAAAGTAGTGATTGTTTGTGAAAGGACAGTTGTCATGCTCCATCTCTCCAGGAGGTGGCGAAGCGAACAGTCACTAAAAACGTGGTAGAAATCGAGAACGGAGACGATGAGGAAGGAGACTTTGGAGATGAAGAGCTGTTCCATCAGGAGGCAAGTGCAGTTTTAAAATGTGTTTCTTGTTAAACCTGGTGAAGTAGTTTAGTGTGATGGGGAAGATATTTATTAGTATTCATTTAACTGTGCCTGGTTATGTTCTTAACATTGTCAGCTTTGTGCATCTTTTCCTCCTTCTCAGGGAGGCCGAAAATCCCGACCCAGAGAGTGTTCCGTGATGTGAGGGAGCTTCACTCAATGCAGCATTTCCCCTCTGACTATTCTCTCATAGAGCCACTACTTTTGTATTCGTCAATCATGAATTCTTAAAATATCTCCTACTCTTCCCCCGCAGAATGTCACCGACCTAGAATTTTTGTAATGGACCTCGTTTGTTTTTGTTTTTTTTTTAAGTCAGGTAATCACGAACTGTGTATCAACAGTTTTATTTTTTTTAGTCTCATCTATCAAAATGTTCCTCTTCCTTTATATTTCTGACAGCCAGGACAGAATGGATGCATCGCCCGCTTACGCAGTTAAGAGATAAAGCATGACTTTTGATGTGTTTGTAAAAGAGTTTGTAGCGATGGTGAAGAATCTGCATCTTCCTGCAGATGTTCTTGTAATTTTAAAGTCAAACAGACTGGACTTAGAAAGGATGGGACGCTCTGCTTCGGGATGTGTATCCCTGAATTATTTTATAGTTTACTGTAGGTGGAACTGACTGCTTCTGCTTAGCATGTGTGTTGTTTCGCTTTGCTGGCTGGATGAACAGGGTGGAAAAGAAATGAACAATTTCCATGAGATTGATCACTTGTAGCTCAACATAGCAGTGGGTATTATAACCTTTTCATAGTTCTGATCACTGAATGAGTACAATGTGAGCTCTGTCGCTGATTCCGAAAAGTGAATGTTTGAAGCTGGGCATTTCTTGGTGTTTTCTGAGACAGGACTGGACTTTTATTTTGGAATCATGCAACTGAACCTCAAACTGTGCATCCAACTGCCTTTGTTATTCCTGCGTCTAAAACCAAGTGAAATAAGCTTCCACTGTCAGCCTTCAGGTAGATGTTTGATATCCGACTGATGAGGGGAGATCAAAGCAGCCATATCACAAGTCACTTCACTGAACGAAGCTCCTGCAGTCGAGCTCTTCTGTTTTTCGTTTTTACCTCGTCATGCTCGTCTTTGCTTAATGTGACTGTTCAGAATGTTCTGAATTTGTAATCATGCAGCTAAATGCATCGCTGGTCATTTTTAATAGGAATCCGAATCTGTGAAGGGCGTCAGTGTGCCGACTGAAGATGGAGTAGTGCTCGAAACCGAATTTTTAGAAGCGAATTGTATGGATTCGTTTGGAATAACGAGTGTCTTGTTAACCTTTTAACGTTCAGATACTTCTGAAGTACCTGCCAGATTCATTTGGAAGTGAAATTCCAGATTTTGCCGCGGCTTATGTTTGGTGTTTTCTGACCAAGGCCACCGGTGAGCGATCTTTTTGGAGAGAACTTTTCCGCCCTGTTCATTCTCACGCAGTTATTTTGACCTGTAAGCGCTGATCATTGTTTTTCTTGTAAGGGTTGAAAAAACGCATTCGGACGATTATGCACGCAGTGACTATTTTTCTACTTTTAATTCTTGAGGGACGTTGGGATTGGCTGAAGGACAGCAAGCACAAAAAAAAACATCAGAAGTTGCCTTTTGGAAAGGTGTTTTGTTGAATAAAAAGAAACTGATTTTATTCTCTCTGGTCTCAGACAGGGAGTCCCAGAGGCGCTTCATTTGCATTTTAAAGTGCTATGAATTATTAAAAGCGTTTTGTAAATTATTTGTATCAGTTGAGTGTTGGAAGTGGCTTGTTTTTGTAATTCTAATCTTGGCCTGGGGAACTTGTCAGGTTGTCCAATAGAGTGCTTTGCATATTAAAATACTCTTATGGGAATATTGTAATCAGACTGTTTACATGTTTATTATGTTGAAGGTTCTCTAAAGATGGTAGAAATAGATTCCCTGATCATGTCCTCAGCATTGATATTCAAGTGCTTTGATTTATTGATTGATTTATTACTCAGATTGCACAGATTTGGTCTGTATTCAAATATGGTGCATTTTTAAACAAACATTTATTGCAGTTCGTTTGAGCAAGTAAAGGTCAGCTTTTGGAGTTTTTTGATGGTTATTCTTGAACAAACACTCCATCTGTGAATATAAATGTCAATTTTATTTTTAACACTGTTGGCAAGAAATGGGTTATTTTTTTCTTCAGGGTTTTATTAGACACGACTGTGACGAGGAGAGCTTCCTGCCCGCTCTGCAGGGTGACATTTAATACAGTAATAGTCTACTGTACCGAAGGGGGAATTGGCAAAAAGTTGCGCAGTTTGAGCCGTTTATAATGTGAAAAGGACAAAAATCTAAATTGATCGAGTAGGAAAAGCATCTTGATGTTCATGTGAGGTCTGGAAGGGCTTCGACAGAGGGAGGGGCACGCCAAACTTCTCATTTCTTAAAAACTTTTAATTTGTACCTTTATTTGTGATTTAAAGTTTTTTTTGTATGCATAATACAATAAATGTTTTACATATTAGGTGGCTGGGTGAATTTCTTTCTCCTTACTGAATAAAAGTGCTCGAATAAACTAAAGAGACAAAACCGGTACGATCCAGCATGTGTAAACACAATTAGCCATCAGAATTAGAGACCTGGGTTCATCCTATAAAGCAAAATGAGAGAAATACTGTGGACAAGTTCGTGCATTTTGTTTTTTTGGGGTAAAGCCAACAAGCACCGAATTAGTTCCACTAAAACACATTCAGTCGTGAAAGCTGATCACCCTGCACGGATCCCTTCACCGTGACGGAGTTCAGTTTTAGGCCAAAAGAACATCTCGGGCATCGGTGGAAAGGGAGAGGCCATCACTAAAGGAGTTTCTCTATAATGAAGTTGAATCCATTACTGATACTGTCCTAATGTCTAACTTCGTTTCCCTGAATCTCCCTCGGACTGATCAGAGCTGATGCAGTAACCTGTTCTACTGTTTGATACTTAATAACCAGGAATATGCCTCCTAATGATGCTCGGACGTATTCGGTAGCTGATGAAGACTATTCCACTCCCACATTAGGAGTATGCCGAATGTCTTTATGATGCTGCCAACCTATATACAGCCCTGGAAAATGTACGATTTCACTGCAGTTTATTTGTTCATCAGCGGCTCGAGTGTGATATTATGTGATATTATATTACGTTCTGCGTGTCAAATTCCTTCACAAGCAGGTACTGAATCTTATTAAATGAGAATATAAACACTGCTGTAATCGACTCTCTCCTCTCACACTGAGACCAGTTGGAGGTGAAACACCACTAGAAGCTCCTCAAAGCTCAT
>JBBPDH010184847.1:0-18362 GCA_037974565.1 Clupeocharax schoutedeni | reverse complement strand
ACACACACACACACACACACACACACACATATATATTTATAGATAGGCGTAATATTTACATATTAAAAATTAATATTTACAAAGGCAAAAATATTTTGTTGGTAATATACTTAATTCATGTGGAAATGCTGTATACATTTTGCATTCTCAGAATGGATGTTTATACATGGAACTGTATGTATTTTGGAAAAACACACTTCTCCTCACTCACACCTGTTCTGAACAATGACAACATGCCATTTCATCATCCTGAGGATCACGGCCGACTGCGTACCGCAGCACCACAATGTCAAATAAAGCTTTAAATGATTAGAATGCGAGCGCGTTCCTCCAGCCAGCTGCGCCGCATGGAATCCAGAATGCATCGGTCATTTGCCCATTAACATTTCTTTCTGCACCGTTTCTCCCTGAGAAGAAAGGAGATCTTCCTGCACACTCACTTAATTGATTTGTCTGAACGTCTGGTAAAGCAGTCATAACATTCTCTAATGAATGTTTTCCCTCAGATTCCGACGGAGCAAATCCTCCGCAGCATGTGTAGCAGATAAAATAATCCTAATACATCCATCCCAAGTGAGGGTCTCCAATTAATTCAGATTTCTAAACTGTACTCCAGATGCTGTGAGGCCCGCGGTCACTCATGGCCAGCTGTCACTTATACTCGCCTGATAACTTCAGCATCCTGTTAGATCATAGGACAGCACTGTATTTTATGGCTTAGCAATCATAAAACTACATGACACCTACAAAAGTGTTTCATAAGCCTGATATAAACTTTATTTGTTATGTTTTCATTAATAGTTATTCACTTAGCCAATTCCCTGTGTGTAACAAGAATACAAATCTGCAGACGATAAAATAAATGGTGGTGTGCAGTAACTTTTTACAGGTCATGTACATTTATTCTCTAAATGACACCTTTGTGCTCCTTATATAAACATGTATGAACATGCACAATGGTTTATTTCAATAAGCGTCAGATTATTGTCGCATTACAACACACCATAACACCAACAAAACTTTTCATGAACCTGACATGAATCTACATGCACACTTATAGAGGTTTATGTCAACATGCGTCAGTTTGTGGCAGTGCTCATAACTCAAACACCTACATAAGCCTTTCATAACCCTGACATAAACCTAGATGCACATTTATAAAGCATGGAGGTATATGTACTTATAAATATTGATGCAGGGCTTGGTCCATTATCATATGAGATGTATGTGGCTGTAATTTGCTGCATTAGCCTATATTGACTAAATTAAAAACAGATAACAATAACTAGGGTGAATTTGATTGAAGCAACTTTATGACAAGTAATGCAATGTGGAATATGTCCTAATCAATACTTACCTATATGTAGCTGTAATTTAACCTGGCATAAGCCTATATGAACATTTATAAATGTTTATTGCAACAAGCATCGATTTGTGTAGTGTTTTTAAATCTACTTAATACCTACATAAGCCTTTGATTGTCATGCACACCAGGTCACGTGCAGTCAAAAGGCACTGAAAATGACTGCACGTCAGGTATAAAAGGTGGAAGCAGGTGTAAATAACTCGCACAGACATTGAAGACGCATGCTTCAGTCCTACGTGTCCCTGAAACCGTATCGAATCCTGTACTGTGAGTACTCAGGCTCTTTGGAGCGAAACCCTATCTATCCCTGTGTATGCGAGTGAGAATGCGGGTTCGAGTCTCAACTACTTTCGGGAGCGTTCTCAGAATAAAACGCATGGTAAACCTGGTCTCTCATGCCAGTCACACTTGGGCTCTTCCCCCACGCAATAAGCTTGTGCCTTGGATGTCCAGTCAGTCAGTTCTGGTCAGTTGTGACATTGATAAGCCAGGCACGCGAGAGCTGGTAAACCACGCTGTAAAGGAGTTGAGACCCGCAACAAACGAGCCCGCGTTCTCACTCGCACACAGAGGGGGACTAGGGGTAGCTCAGAGGAGCGTGAGTACTCACGGAACCTGAATAGAAGTGAAATAGGGACACTTGGCATGAAGCTTGTCACTTCAATGACTGTGCGAGGAATGTATACCTGTTACCTGTTTTTATACTTGACGTGCAGTAATTTCCGGTGCCTCGTGGCCCAGTGTGCGTGACAGTCATAATCCCATTTGAACATTTATAAAGATTAATTTCAACATGCCTCCGTTTCTTGAGCCTGACCTTGTTTTATTTGACATATTTTCATTTACAGTTGTGCTCAACTTTCCAAACAAGAATAAAAAGTAGCAGTTTATGAAATAAATGTATCAACTTGTTTTAGTGTTCATAACATTACATAATATCCACATAAGCCTGGTATATACCTATATGAACATTTAAAAAAGGTTTATTGCAACAAGCCTCACTTGTCATAACAATAACTGGAGTGAATTTGATTCAAGCAGCCTTTATGACAAGGAATGCATGAAGCAATAGACCCTTACAATAGTAATGGTTAAGTCCATCTTCATATAAGGGTTATGTAAGGTTTATGTAGCTGGTATGTAGCCTTATGAAAGCTGCCCATTGTTAGTGCCTTTGTAATTTTTAGAAATGCTGCCATGCCTTTTATGCTGTGACAAAACAATTTCCCTCTGTAATCAATTAAAAATTACTTCTGGGATCAATAACAAACTTCCCTCTGGGATTAATCTGGGTCTCCAGATCGATTCCAACCACTGAATTACAAGGTTTCATGGGAACCGGGCTTTTCTTATCTGCAACAATGTGCATTTGTCTTGACCTTTCCCGACAGATTTGTAACACATATGTCTACATATGTCAATCTCTGGAAAGATCTAAAAAGATTTTGCTCTATTCTGAAACAATCAATAGTGTTAACCTACTCAACACATGATTCCACAGATATAACAATTTTATCCTTCAAATAGATGTTTAGTAACAAAAAAATGACGCAGTGGATTTCAGTCTTAAAGCATTAGTCCATTGATTTGTATTATTCAGTGGTCGAAATGTAAAAAAAGTTGTTCAGAGCGGTTTTGGTGAGACTTTCTTACTGTGGGGGGGAATGAAACCAGACGTCTCCAGAACAAAAATGTTGGTTATAATCACCATCGACCCCCAGTGAAGCTCCACGTGTCTCTGAGTGTTTGTATGGATGTTGATGGTGGCACAATAGAGGTGAATCAGAATTAAATCAGTTTTCTCTGGGGACTATTTGGCCTCATGATGTGCTGCATGTATCCCTCCACCATGAATGGGTTTAGTTTTAGGACCAAAAACTCGGCCTAAACAACGTCTCAGATGTCAAACGTCACAACCACAACCCTTTTACGAAATAATTGTGAAATAGAAGTTAGAGGTAGATGTCTGGTGCTGCTCTGACTCACTGTGTTTATAGAGAAATTTTGAAAAAAAAAAACAAAAAACATTAATATAAACATGCTGTAAACATTAATTGACATGAACTGTCATGACATTTTATGTCCATTAATAAAACTTCTGCATTGCTATTCCCAGAACTTGTCATAACACATATGTGACCTGCTAATTTAATGTCATGGCAGTTACCGATAATGACAGCATTACATGATTATACCTGTGTTATGTAGCAGTCTTGAACTGCTGCCAATCGGAACCCCTCTAAGTCATCTTCTTACTCTGATACATGACTTTAGTATTCTTCTTACATTTTAAAACAAACTTCTAAAATAATGTTTGTTACAAATTTTATAAATCATAAATATTTTGAATATCTTATTCTGAGAAGCTGGCTCAGTCACTTTCCAAATAACATTTGTATTGTTCCTACAGTACTTTAGCTGCTTTATTTATTCGTTTTGTATTCATTTATTTTTATTGCAGTGGTATTCTAATGCTTTGAGGGTGTGTCAACTGTACATGGAAATGTAAACTGAGTTTCATGAATCATGTTTAAACAGCAGAGATAAGGATGTTCTTTATGAGGGGAATAAAAAAACAACAACAGCAAATGGCTTTGAGAGATCCTCTGGTTAATGGCTAATAAATATTTGAACAAGAGCTGAAGACTCAAAAGGAATTCTGAAGAGGTTGAAAATGGCCCTCACGATAAAATGGAATGAAAATGTTTAAATTATTCAGCACGGATGGACCCTATCAATATTGCCCATGCACACGGCCAATCAGATAAAAGATATAAAATTGACCTGCGAAGGCCCAAAAGTGCATAAATTTTGTACCTACTGTTGAGAGGTTTTACAGAACACTGGCAATATATCCATTCTTGCTCTTAGGGAGTTTATCCAATTAAGAGTGTCAGTATGGTTTGAAAGTGATAGGACTACACGTTGTTTTAGTTAGGGGGCAGTGGTTTGTTGGCAGGGCTGGGTTGTGGAATTCCTTTATTATAAACCTTACCATTCATGATTACACAGGTCTTGTAATCATCAGAAACCACAACACACTGTTCTAAACCAGTTTTCATGGTGATTTTAGTGGTTTCAGATTTGCTTTCCGAGTATTATTAGAATTATGAGTAATATTAGATTTGAAATGGACTTGCATGGAATTTTTGTTAAATCTTCAACACTGTAGCATAGATGTAATGAGTATATGTAACTAGCTTCATCACAAAAACTGTACGTGTGGGAAAAACTAAACACAGATTTGAAATCAGCATGAAAAACACTACAGAACCCACATAAACTTATCTCTGATGACTTTGGCCTGTTGACCTGGATTATTTTAAAAATTTCAGAAGAGTCTGTGTTCCATCCCTGCTTTCACAGTGAGCTGAAAATGCTGCTCAAGCTCCTTAACCCTTTCTTGGGGGACTCTTTTAATCAGTTGTACCCATTGCTGGCACTTTACACTAAAATTCAACTTTGTATTTTGAATTGGTTTTGTATCCACTCTGGATACAGCGCTTCACTGCAGAGCAGCATCCGCATGAGTAATACTGGTATTACTCATTTCACTTTGACTTGTTCGACAGGATGATTATGCTTGTGATAAGCTGTGATTGCTATGGATACAGTGCCATAGTAGTTATGAATGTGGGAGGAAGATAAACACATAATAAAAATGGTTTATAAAGGTGTATAACCAAAACTACAGCTCGGCAAAGTTGTTGGCAGGAGTTCCTTTGATGCATGTCAGGTTCAAAATATAAAGATTTGCTTCAACAGTGTCAAAAAGCAAGTGTGTGTTTCTTTGTAGTGTTTTGCGTGGTGTTTGCGCCGTCCTTCAGTTCAGCTTTCCAGACGCAACCCGAATTAAGTGTAATGGATCAAACGTCAAATATAAAAAAGTATAAATATAAAACTCTGGTGGTGTATCAGCTGTAATCCTGAACTGGCATTAACTTGCATTTGATAGCATGTTCATTGCTAAATGTTGCAAGTCACACTGGAGTGATACTTTAATGGAAAGTAGTCAGGCAGTGCAACCGTGTGACAGCATACATTAAAGGGTTAAATAAAGTTAACAATTATTTTTTAATTGATGTGACAACAAAGCTTCATGGAGTAGTGCAGGTTTGCCAACACAACTGTGGGAAATAGCACTTTGACTGGGTAATTAGTGCTTGTGTACAGCTCCTAACAGGAGATCAGCAATCTCAGGGTGCTTGGTGCTCATGGTGGCTGTTATCTATGTGTTTGACTTTGCCACCAACAGCACACCCTGTTCATGATCAGCATCAAGCGCCTGATTTTTATTTGATGGCCTTTATCAAGACATAAACTTTACCAAAGTGGTACAACAAAGAGTATTAAGGATATGTCCCAAGCATCCTCATCAATGGTTATATGGTGAGTTTCTTTTGAGACATGGTTCTTGGCAGCTGGGTGTCTCATGATTAAGGAGTTGCTCCTGTGATCAGAACGTAGCGGGTTCTAATCCCAGGACTATTAGTGGCACCACTGAGTTACTACTAGTGGCACCACTGAGGTACCAATTAGGTACCTTGAGGTACCCTTAAGCAGTCTCCCCACACTGCTCCCCGGGTGCTGTGTAGCTGGCTGTCCACTGCTTCACTTGGTGAATGTGTAAATTCAGAGAGAAAATTTGACATTGTTCACTCTGTGTGATGTGCTGGTGCTCCATTGTGAATTGAATCCTCTTTACTTTTCTTTACTTCTCTGCAGTGTTTTCTCTTAGAGGTTTAAATTTTTAGAACGGGTTCCTCGCAGTGGTTCCTCCTCATGCTCTTGGGGAGTTTTTTTCTGTTATGCTTGGCTTGTTCACCAGAGGCTCAGGATCGGGCCAGGATCTCTGCAGGGCTGCTTTGTTGAAGATGCCTGTTGTAAAAAGAGTGTTGTATAAATAAAATAAAATTTGAATTTGAATCAGTTTCTCAGAGGAATTTGCCCGTCGTTCTTTCCATATTTGCTGATGTTAGACTAAAGAAAGGCATAGAATATGGCGCCTCAAGCTACATCAGTAAAGTAAACATACTCAGGACAAGCAACTGAGGTGCAAACAGAGGCATAACCTTTGAAATCATAATGAAAGATAGTTGATTATTTCTTGAAATTTCAATGAATTACAGTTAATTAACCCTTCAGTTGTAGGAGAGGGGAGAGTTTTTGCTCATTTTCCAGCATTTCACAATGAAGTCTGACAAACAACTACTTTGTGTTGTGAACTGTTATGTATCATGATGTCACTTATTTGACCACTGACTTGTTTGATAGAATGATCATGTTTGATGTACAGCAGCGCAAGCTGTGGTTGCTATGGTTGCAGTGACATAGTAGTTCTGACTAAATACAACAACAGAAAATTCTTAACAAAGACGGGACATAAAGGCGTGTAACAGAAGAAACAGCTTGGCAGTGTAATTTGCAAGTGTTGTTTTGACACATGTCTGTGGGTTCAGAATAGTTGTGCAAAATGTATTTGTTTTGCACAATCAAATAGTGATTTCTTCATTTTATGCTTTGTGCTTTTGAGTGTCCTCCACGGTGCTCACTTTTACATCCTAATCTACATTTTGTATTGGTATTTTCCTCCAAATGAAATGCCATTTGAAATAAATTTTTCTCATTATGATGAAGGGGATATGTGGAGTGTAGATCCAGTTCCGGAATCAAAATTGTCAGCATTTTATCTCCAAGTCATTAACATACATACAGCCCTTTTTGATAAAGATTTTATGCAACAGATCCACATGCTGCTTTACGTTTCCCTCACTTGACCCGAATCCTCACAACTAGAGGCAGATGTATAAGTGCTGGTGATTTATATGCACTTCGAGCGCTGCCCTACTGGTGGCCGTATCACTTTCCACCGCATTGGATGCTTTCTTATTGACCTCATCCTTTTGATGCCCTGCCAGGTCGACTCCTTTCATCCATTTATTTATCCTGGAGTTGCCTTTGTATACAGTTCAAATGAGCAGGGAATTAGCAATGCATATCACATTGCTCGCCAGATATGTTTTCTTTAAAATATTCCTTTTCAGCGAGTCATGCATCAAGAATTCATATTTTTCTCTTTCAGCAGTGCAGGGCTCATTTCGTACTCAGGAACATTTTAAAAATAACTTCTGAACCCCATAAGGAACAAGAGCTCACGGGTTACATTATTATCACATATCATAATTCCAGGTTAATCCAAACAAAAAAAGGCCTCCATAATATATCTGGTGTCTAGCAAGGCCTGGGCAGAGCTGCCAAATCATGTGGAGGTGTTCAGTAATCTCTAATAGCCTTTATGTGGTTTCTGACATTGTTTGACTCATGAAATAGAAAGTAAAACTTTGCTTTAGACTAAGTACATTACATTGACAAACATATCACAGCAGATCTCATATGCTGTCATAAAATGTTGTGTACACTAAAATAATAATTTTGCTATTACCAGGCAAGTGCTAGGACAAACAGTAGTGAGCCAAAGTCTTGTGTATTGTGTAATATAAGAGAATATAATAGACAACAGTGTACATTAATTTTTTCACTGAATTTTCACAAGCAAGCCAAAGATACTTTCAGTATTGCCCTAAAAGTTTAAAACATCCAAAATGTGCACAAATATGTGAAAATATATCAAGTATATATAAAAGTCAGCATGTTGAAAGAATACAAACAAAGAAAACAATATGGCATCTGTAACATACTGTTCAAAGTTTATTATGTTGTGACACTATACTGAGAAGTCTGTTAAGGCCTGCAAATATTCTATGGCTATGGATATCGCTTGATCTTCAGTCAATGTTTTGAGGAGTGAATGTATGTCAGGACAGTATTGGTCTTTCCAAATTTTAATTTGGTCTTAAACACCAAATAAATCATTGCAAACCAGCTCAAATTAGCCAAACCTGACAGAGCATTCACAATAAGACTGAAGTAAAATTTGGCAGTAAAGAGCCCAATCTGGCAACCCTGCAGGGGTGGATGGTTGGTGTGGGATATGCATGGGGGGGCGGGGGGGGCGGGAGGTGGTGATTAGATCTGGCTTTAGGCATAGTGTGGCTGTGTCTTGCTCTGATGGATGTTCTGGACTCTGCAGGCAAACATGTTAAAAATATCCGGCTGCTAAACATTAGCCAGTTCAGCTGCAGGGTCCAGCACTGCTCCCGAGGTCCAGGAACACTCCGCTTTAGATGTGAGAGCCATCTTACAGCCATCACTGGCTGTAGAGCCATAGTGTGAGTAGGTTTCGGTCAGTTCTAGATATATCACTGACTATTGACCTGTAGAACAACCAAATTTCAGTCAGTTCTAGATCATCACTGACTGTACAGTCCTAGTGTAAGTCAGGTTAACTCCAGCCTCAGGACTGAAGGAGCCACTGTAAAACATTTTCAAACTTTAAGTAATTGTGTTCATTCTAGAATATTTGGAATCTAGAATATTTGTAAATGTTAGTTAAGCACATACTACTAGATGCCTAGAACTACAGCGTAGCATGACTGATAATATTTACCCCTTAACTTGCATCACTTTAGGTGTCAGTACAGTTTCCATGCTGACTTTACGTACATCTCAGGGAACCAATAAATGTCAAGAGAAATCGCCACTGTTTTCATGACCCTTTAACCTCATTCTCTCGCGAAAACATCATCATCATTCCACTGAATGGCTTATCTCTAATTAACTCACATCTTTTGGGGCTGAATATGAAGATATGTTTCAACTGAGTCACACAAAGAAAATCTCTTGCCCGTCTCTCTCTCCATCTGTACAGGCACAAAATGAGCAAAAGCGAGTTTTCAAATCCTTGGGAAGCCTCTTAAGTTCTCTATGTGGCCATCAGGGTCATTAGTGTCCCTTCTTAAGGGGGTCAATTAAATTAGGACCAGCTAGTTTCTAATGGAATTTTCAGTCCCAATCCCTCTGATTGATCTGAGAGGGAGAGAGCGAAAGCCGTTTTCTCATCTCAGACAGCAGAAATGCTAAGCTCTGGCTTTTTTGGCAGAGGAAAGACAGGGTTTTGATGATGACGAAGGGCTGTGATGTGATAAAAAAGATGAAACTGACACCAGACCTTTAAAGTGAGACACTTTGCACTAAAAGAACAAAAGGACAAAGGCAAGGTCAAATGCAGTTCACATCATTTGTTATAGTGCATTATCACAACACACTGCACATGAATATCTTTAGATTTCTGTATTCACATGTAGGTGTGGTCTAAATTAAAGCATTTTTTATAACATGGGAAAAGCATTGTTAGATGTCTGCATTTAGATTTTAATATATCTGCATAATTCAGTTGAAAACAAAGTCATTCATAGTGGGTTTAGTGTGAAATGCTCCATTCCAGAGATTCAGAACTGTTTACAGCTTACAGTAATTCAGAACTTTTTACAGTTGTCGTGAATGGAACATATGCCTTTAAAAACTTCATTACTATTACTTGGAAAGTTATTCCATAAAATGGTTATGGTTGCACCAACTGATGCCTTAGATGTTGTTCCAGCAGTGTTTTAAGAAGCTTTTGGTTCTAAAACAAAGGCCATTCATGGTGAAGGGATACCTGCATGGTTAGGCACAATAGTCCCCAAAGAAAACTGATTTTGTTCAGATTTGCAACTAATTTACTATAATCAATATTAGATGTAAACCATCAGAAGATTTGCTTTTGAATGCTGTAGAATTAGGGTTAGGCTTTAGTTACAAAAGCTCTCAATTTAAATTTCAGTCCCTGAACCTGACCAGTTTTGGTTTGTTAAACCATACAGTGACCTATGTATGAACTATTTACCAAAGCTCATTTAGGCCTCGTGCACACGGACGTTCGAAATGGCTCTAAACGCCATAGGTGTTTTTGTGGCACTTGATCGACGTCAGCAAGGCGTTCAACTGGCGTTAGCCATTTAACGCCAGCCTGACGCCCGATCTGTAGTTTGGTGTATTCACCTGTGGGGGCAGTAATTACTCTGCCCAGAGTGTTCACACGTGTGTCATCCTTGTTTAAAGTTCTGCACTGAAAACATGGATCCCTATTCTTTCTTAAAACTCACTGTTTACATTCCTGTTTTAAAAATCCTCCTGATATGTTGCCGTATCGGTTTTTCGCAGTTGCCGTACAGAATCATGGGACATATCCGGTCCTCCAGAACATCAACCGAACGGCATGTAAATGCCATAGTGGCATTTTCCTCGCACTCGTCGGGATTTTGACGCCAAGAAAACGTTGCATGCAGCGTTTATTTGACACCTTCCGAACACGCAGTCGGCCGAACGCCGGTGCTGAACGCCGGTGCTGAACGCCGGTGCTGAACGCCCGTGTGGACGATCTGATTTGCTTCAATGAGCAGAAAAACGGGCGGTGCTCAATAGGTGCTCACCTGGAGTCACAAACGCCAGAAAAACGCCTGGTTCAGACGTCCGTGTGAACAAGGCCTTAAGGTGGAGAATGATGCACATGGTCATATCCCTCTATGGCATGAAATTTTATTTTAAAAAGAAAAAAATATTTCACCCTAGTTTTTGAGAGATTGGGGGTCCTTGATAATATATCAGTCCTAAATTTTGTGCCACCCAAGACCCCCAACCAGATTTGGTTGGTTGCTTCAGGGCAACTAGTTGCTACAAGGGTACTAAAATACCAAGGTATATTATATTATATATTAAGTGGAATGAAGAATAAACAAGCAATAAGACATTATTGTTGTTGCAAGCTTTACGGGCAGCTGGATTGGCTAGTGGTTAAGGCACCCGCCCTGCGACCAGAAAATCTGGGTTCGATCCCCAAGGCCGCTAGGCAGCGCTGAGGTACCCTGAGCAAGCTACCGTCCCCGCGCACTGCTCCCCGGGGGCCCTGTTCCTGGCTAGCCTCCTGCTTCACTTGGGGAATGGGTTAAATGCAGAGGAAGAATTTTGTGCTGTTTACACTGTGTGCTGTGGTGTGTTCACGTATGACAAATGGTCACTCACTTTACAACAATTTCAACAAGTTTTATTTCAACAAACATCAGTTAGAATTGTTTTAACAATCATTGGGTAAGAGATTAGCTGCACAGTATGTTTATGTTTATAGATATATTTATTATTGCACCATGATTCTCTCAAGGCAACAAGTGAAAAACTACAATTTTAGTATTTAAATAAGGACAAAAAGTGTCTTTACTCAATGTCACGGGGGTGATTTATCTCTGTGCATGAACCAGGCTGGAACACAGGCATCCATACGATGGGTTTTATTAAACAAAACAAAACAGGAAACAGAAACCAGGCACAAGGGCTGCTAGGAACATGAACGTGAATGCAGACACAGACTAGGAAAAAACAGGTTGAGGCGCGTGAGGTGATTGACTGACAACGGAAAACAGGCAAAACAGAACTTAAATACACCACAGTAACAAACAGAAAACAGGTGAACACGGGGAATCAGGGGCAGAACAGAACAGAACGTCAAAATCAAATGTCCCAAACACATAACAAACAGAATCAAAACAGTGCAAAAAACAGTGGCCCCTTGTGGCCACTGACCCAACAGTCACACTCAATCAGATTGCTTCTTCGCATATTCATGTGCATCACAGATCTGTTAGCAGCGTGTCCAACCCAGCTTTTAATGTTGGGTTTAAAGAATGGGGCAGTGGATGAGTCAGAATAATGGTTTATTGCCTGAAGGCAACATAGAGGGTAAAGGTCCGGCAGTGATCAGTATACTGGTGGTGCTGGACTCCTTTATCTTGGCACCTTGTATCTTTAGACACTTTGCAGTCTGTGGCAGACAAACATGTGTTCATCTTTCTTTCATTGAATCTACTCAACGTGCCAAAGATAAGACAGTTTGCAGGCAAGGAAAAGTATTGCACCCATACAATATGAAGAAATGATGGATTGTTCAAGACTTTAGCGCAGTACTGTACAACAGCCTAATGATATTAGACAGCAGTGTGTTAGTGATACCGCAGTTTACTGTAAAACAACAGCAGCAAGTTTACAGTGAAAAGAGCTGTAACAGGGTTGGACTGAGGGTCAGTTTTATAGCAGAGCTTTCTTTCATCTGACAAACACACACACATACGAGCATGCAGAGACACAGATTCATCCACTTCCTCAAGTTGTGTCTCTGAACACAGACAAACACAGCTTGATGAATGTTAGTTTCTCAAGGTCACGTCCCATTTGTGTGTGTGTGTGTGCTCATGCACCTATGATGAAATGCAGCACTGTCTCCCACAACCCAACAAGCATCCCCACACACACTGAGAGTAAGAGAGAGACACAAAGAGAGAGAAAGGTATATTAGGCACCACAGGGGTCCTAGAAGGTTTAAAGAGCGAATATCATGGTAAAATGAATTTTCTTCGCTTGTATGAAAGGACTTTGATGTAGTATGAACAGTGTTAAAGTTTCATGATTTGTTCCATACAGTCCATATATGGAAACTGGCAGATATTGAACAAACTGGTTTTATGAGGCCACATAACGCAACACATTTACATCCACTTATCCATCATATAGCACTGCTGAGGAATCCTAAATATTATGCAGACAAATGAACTATAACAGAATATCTTTATTGTCATTTCAATACATAGTGCAACAAGATAAAATTTGCCAGGACAGAGTGAGCTGGGTCAACACTACGCCAGCTATGATGAATTTCACCTTGATATTTCAGTGACTTGACCGGCTCACGCACGTTTTAAACTTGTCTCTGTCTCTTTGTGGGGGACGGGGGTGTTTAACGCCGTTAATTGTAATTGTAATTATAGTAGATGTAGGCATAGATTAATTTTGAATCTTGGCGTTAACCGCGTTAAAAGAAATAATCTATGCCCACCTCTACTATAATTACAATGCTGTTGTCGAACAAATGTGAGACAATTAATGAGCTATTAAGTGACAGCCAATGGGATGAAACAACCAAAGGAAACTTATATTATTTCACATATTTTCATTTATTGTTGTTCACTCAACAGCTTTCCAATCCAAAACAAGAAAAAAATCTGAAGTTTAATAATTAAATGGATAAAAGTTGGAAAAACATGCAGAAATATTTGACTGGTAGTGTATCATGGTTTTTGGAGTACTACATTAAAATGCACAAATGTTCTAAGTGAACGTTTTATGATATGAGCTAATAAGAAGGTGAAAATGTGTGATATAGGCCTTTTAATGTAGAATTGTCCTTTAATGTTCATCCTCTAGCCTGTGCTAATTAGCCAGTGGGTCAGCCAACCGCACGGCACCAGGAAGTGGAGAAAAGCCCAGAATTGTACCATGCACCCCCCAAACAACACACACACACACACACACACACACACACACACACATACACACTGCCACCCTCTCCCATCTGTCCCCACAGAAACAGTGCCATTCAGCCACTCTCCATGCTGAGCCCACCGGGCTTCACACTCAGGATACAGTGTGTGATTCTTGGGGCTGATTTTACTGGAGGTTGCTTTGTCTGAGAGTGAGATTATCCTGGGATCGAATCATTAACAGTTGGTGCAGCAGCTCTGATTTTCAAAAAAATTATTTTATACGCCTTCAGAAGCCAGATTTTCCCTGCTTAAGTCCTCAATAAATGCAATTAAATAATTAATTACAGTTTATAAAGCCATGAATAACATGTTTAACTGTAGACAATCAGTATTGATTTAGGGTGAGATTTTCTATTCAGAATCGCATTTCGATGGTACAATATTGCGCAATACTGTTCTGGTACAGTATTGTGCAGAAGTCTTGATCCCTCCACAATCCTTTATATTTTGTTGGTATCTTTGGCATATTAAACAGATGATTCATTCATAGGTCACCTTGGAAACATTCCTCAGGTTCAGGGACTGGACTAAAAATGAGAGCCTTTGAAAGTCCTTCAGGAAGCCTGGAGAACTGTGGTAAATCCAAATATGCTCCCAAAACACCTTTATTTCATTTTAAACTCAGCTTATACATTAAAAATGTAATGTTAAATCTGTATACATGCTGTACAGTTTACACTGAACTCCCACAGCGCTAGAATGCAACCTGTATAGACTTTACTGTAATTACTGTATGTAATTCTTTGCTATGCACTGTTATTTTCTTTGGCATAACCAGGATAAACACAGTAAACCAATCATTTACGTTACAGAAATAAACATACAGGGCTTTATGAAGAACAAAACGAAAAACACAAGATGTTCCAAGTGGGACATTCTGGACTGCAGCTGCCAAAGTTGCGTCACAGGGCAGCAGCCAAACAGCAGCAAAGATAAATAAATAACGTGCTCGAATTGGCTACATTCAAACCTCTCGCCTCCAAGTACAGCTGACTGTGATGTCTGGTCCTGCCACGCCCTCTCGTCCTCGTGATGGTTGTTTATGTTTGGGCGCAGTGCTGAGCAGCTGAGGCTCGTTCCATTCAGTCATTCAGTCTTGGTAACCGCCTCTTCTTCAGCATCTTTGTCACCATTTGCATTAAGATTATATGAACATGAACTGGGGGTTATTTAAGCATTATTGCATCTAGACTGGTGTGTGTGTGTGTGTGTGTGTGTATGTGTGTGTGTGTGTGTGAGAGAGAGAGAGAGAGAGAGGGAGAGATAGTGAGAAAGAGGTTATACAGTAATAGACAAAAGATTCCCCAGGAGTCTTGAGAGGAGAGCGGGATGAGGGCGGGGAGGAAGGATGGGCCTGAACAAAGACACGGATTGCTCCCTCTCTCACCCTCTCCGTCCCACTCTTTTTCTGTCTCTCTCACTCACTCTTGCTCACTTGCTTTCACTCGCTCTGTCTCTCTCTCTCTCTCGCTCTCTCTCTACTTGTCTTTCTCTGTCACTCTCACTCTCTCTCTCTTTTTCTCTCTGAATACTGTATGTTATCTAACCGTTTTCTTAGTGCTGTTTTGATCTGGGAGCATTATTTTTATGCAATATCAGATTTAGAAGATGTGATGTCTAGAATGTCTAGACCCTCCAGCGCAAGTAGCGGCTGCGTCTTTATTCAGCGTCTCAAGGTGCCACAGGCTTCTGTGTGTTTGTGTGTGTCTGTGTGTCTATGTGTTTGTGTGTGCATGTGAGTGGCTCCATTATCGGTATGTGTCATTAAGTCATTAGTAAATGGGAAAGTGCAGTTCATTCCTTTGCTTTTATTGTTCTAGAGAGCAGCTCTTCACCTTCTGCTCAGCTGCTTTGTTCTGGATTCTAATTGAATCCGCCCACTCTCTTTCTCTCTCTCTCTCTCTGACTGTCTGCCTCTCACTGTGTCAACCTTTCTCTGCTTATATATATATTCTGCTTATGTAAAAAATCTTATATATATATATTAGAGGTGGGCATCGATTAATTTTTTTTAACGCCGTTAATCGTATGGAATCTATATATCTATATATATATATATATATATATATATATATACATACATACATATTGTATACAGAAGGCAAAAACAATATAATACAATACAAAATATGTTACTACCATTCAGTCACACACACATATGCACACACCCACATTGTCGTCCTACATGTGCAAATGCCCTGTAAATACATGCAGACAAGCACACGCACACACACATACACGCACTCACTCACTCACTCACACACCTCCCACCCACTTCCTCTGTCTCTGCATCTCTCTCTTTCTCTCTCTCTTTCTCTCTCTCTCTGGCTCATACAGTACCCTGTCACTTATGCACACCAACAGGGTCCACACACACAGACACACACATTATCACACAGTGTGTGTATTTGGGAACATGTGTGTACGAATAAATAAATACAACATTCATCTGAAATCTGTTTTGTGCCCACATCAATGCACATGTTGCATCAACTTCCACCATCAGTGATTCAGGCTAGTGAGAGAAATGCAGTGCAAAAGTCTTGAGCCACTTTGCAATACCATCTGGAAAGTGTTTGACTCATAACAGACTCTACTTACAGCCTGACAATGATCCCAAACACACTGTCAATGCAGTCAAAGATAGATAAAAACACAATGGAACACTATCAGTCATGGACTGACCTTCCCAAAGCCGAGATCTCAACATGATTCAAGCGGTATCCCAAGATGGGATCATTTTAACAGAGAACCAGCCAATGACCAAGGAAGAGCTATGGAATGTCCTTCAAGATGCCTGGAGAACTATTCCTGAAGACACTTAACGAAATTAAAGGTAAGCTTGTATAAGAGAGTTCTGGCTGTGAACTGTGGTTACCGTCTAGCTATAGGACTTGTTGTTACAATCCCTAACGTAATCAGCACTAACTCTTGTTTTGGAGAGGGAAAAACAATCAATGTTATCAGTGACCCGCATTTGGGACAAAGGCTTCACTGGGGTCATCAGGTGGGCACCCTCCTTCGTCGGTGTTTCGTTGATAGGCCCACGACACCTCAGGATGGGTTCAACAGCAACACCTGTGTGCCTCAGGTGTGCCCCCTCTGCCTCTGCTCCTCATGCCAGACACTGGAGTGGGGAGATCAGATACTTTGTCATGGTGGAGGTGTTCGTCCTTGATTTTTTTTTATCCCCCGTTTTCAATTTTGAAATCTAGTAGCCCAAATGGGGTCCTTCCTCTTCATCCAGAGCCAGCTGCTGCCTTTCTCTGCAGCCTCTGACAGCAGTTTCACAGCCTGTCGGTGAGCCTGGCCTCGGATGCCCATGCTCTTCAAGAGCTTTGTTGTTGATTTGGCTACAAAACCTCTGCACCCAATCTCAACAGGGAACACTTGTGTACGCCAGCCACGCAGCTCTGCCTCCACTGCTATGTCTGTGTATTTCAGGCTTTTGCGTTCATAGGCTTCGTCCACTGAAGATTCCCATGGAACTGTTAGTTCTACTAAGTAAAGGAGTTTCTGTGAAGTTGACCACAAGATCAGGTCTGGTCTGAGATTAGTTGTAATGATCTCTGGAGGAAAGGTGAGTTTTTGATCCAGGTCAACTTTCATTTCCCAGTCTCGGGCTGTGTCCAGGAGGGCTGTTTCCACTCTTGCCACTGTTCTTCCTGGAAGCTGTCCTGCTCTCAAAAAGGAGATGGTATTCGGAAGTCCGGGTGCACAGGGAAGGAGGGCATTGATGGTAGTTCTCTTTCTTTCCAGGATGATCGCCAATTGCCGTAGGACCTGATTGTGTCTCCAGGTGTAGCGGCCCTGTGACAAGCTGGTTTTGCAGCCAGTGAGTATATGTTTCAGTGATGCTGGAGTTTGGCAGAGAGCACATGAGGGATCTGCCCCAACCCACTGGCTAAGATTTGTGGGTGTGGGAAGAACATCGTAGGTGGCTCTGATAATAAAGCTAATTCGGCTTCCTTCCATTCCCCACATATCCCTCCAGGTGAGTTTGCGATGCTCCAAATTCTCCCAGGTGGTCCACTGACCTTGTTTGGACTGTGAGACTGCCTTTGCACATCGTTCTGCCTCCTCCTGCTGCCGGACCTCTTGAACTACTAGACTTTTTCTCTGAGTGGGTGTTGCTTTGTGCCATATTGGGCGACATGTCTCAAGTCCAAACCCCCCTCTTCCCTGCTGGATCTGCCCCACTATGTCTCTATGCCTGAGAGCAGATTTGGCCTGCTGCACAGCCTCAGATGGGGTCCACTTCCTCCCTGTTATCAGGTTGGGAGCAGACATTTGTATGGCTGTGTCTTGAGACTCCGTCAACGTCATGTCCAACCTCACTTTGGTGCACTTGTACTCTTCAGTGAGGCTAGAAACCGGCAGCTCCAGCGCACCATGCCCATATAGGCCGATATTACTCAGGCAACGTGGGAGTCCAAGCCACTTTTTGATGTAAGAGCTGACTGTTCTCTCCAATTTCTCAATTTTAGTGATGGGGACTTGGTAGACTGTTAGAGGCCACATTAGCCTGGGAATCAGTCCAAACTGCAAACACCATAGCTTTAACTTGCCCGGGAGGGTGGACTTGTCTATGGTGACAAGGCCTTTGATGGTTGCCTCCCTCAACTGATCACTCTGGTCAGAGTCATTAAGGCTTGCATCATACCATCGACCCAAGCTTTTGATTGGCT